>JAXAVZ010000218.1:0-112570 GCA_034621355.1 Mycalesis mineus | reverse complement strand
AGATAACTGAGATGCCTCCATGGCTCTTCCAAACTTAATGAAAAATCAGTGAAATCCCGAAAATTTGCGCGTAGGGTCGACGACCGAAGGGGTCGCGCCGGTCTCCTATCCCCAGTCATAGGTTTTCTCTTCTTTTCTTTCGGATCCTGCCCTGCGCTAAAGCTGTACGATTCTCCCGTATCCGATTCATTTTTGATGTGGAATCCGTTAACCCATCGATTTTGGCGCGCGACCTACGGTTGCGCGAAAGCCACCCCGCTATCAAAGGTTTACTTTCCATTCTTTTGGATTACGTCCTGCGCTTGACAACTGTGCTGCCCCCTGCTCTTCCAATTTTAATGTCAAATCAATAAAATGCTAAAAATTTGCGCCACCAACCTCCCATCTCTAGCCACAAGTTTGCTCTTACTTTCTTTCAGATCCTGCCCTTAGCCAGAGCTCTATGATGCCCCCGTTCCGATCACATTTTAATGTGTAATCAGTTACCTCCGATTTTGGAGCGTGGAAGGCTCAAATCAGTGATTTGGGGGTTTTCTGTTCGTTCTATCAAACTCACTCCCGTGCCCGTCTTAGTGTAGAATTCATTAAAAAAAATTGCTATTACTGTTATACTTATAAAATTACGTACGCGTTGAATTAACCAGGCGTGAATGAGTGAGTGAGTTAGTTATTATAATAAAATGTTATGTACTATGACTATGTGACCCCCCCACCCCTGAATTAAAAGCTGGATGAAGTGTAACATATTAATCACTGTGATCACTTTCATTATCACAATCTTTTTTTTACACAAATTTACGAGGTTATGATTAAGGAGGTTTACGGGGCAAGGTAGGGCGGAGTTGGTGGTTTGCTTTTGTTTGGCGACAACTAGTCTCTATTGTTAAAATCGCGACGCTGGAAGCCGACAAAAGAAGTGCCGGAGCTCGCATAAGGAGCTATCGACAGCTACAAAGACTCTGCATGCGCTGTACAGTCTCAGGACACGTTGATGAGTCTAACATTAAATCGTTTCAACACAAAAGTTTTAGAATCTATGACTGCAAAAATAGTTCGGGAAGCTAATTTAAAAATACCCGAATATTTTCGGATATTTTCCTTGGTACTTACCCGGGTATTTCAATCCCTCCCGGGTAAAATCCCATCTCGATTCAAAATGCAGGGACAAGCGTTTGGGGATCGCACGGAGCGTGCGTGCGCCGCCGTTGTTACCAGCATTGCACCCATGCGATGCTAATTATTAATAATTATCAAATGTCAAGGTTAAAGTAAGAAATTAATCACATTTATTAATAACTGCGGTTGCTAGCGACATAAAAAATAATTGCATCAATTAATTGCTTTAATTTATTTAAGCATATCTATGAAATTGGTGCCATCCAAGCTTAAGAAAAGTTTATACGAAGGAAGTAAAGCACTTTGTGTGTTTTAGGTAACATCCTTAAAGTGAAATCTTGGATGGCACCGACTTCAAAGATATGCTTAAGTAAATTAAAGCAACCAGATGATGCAATTATTTTTTTTTTAGAACGTTTTGAAGTCGGTTAATTTTTTTATTATTTATTTTTACTTTTTAGTGATTTATCGACACGAACCTTCTTGTGTTGTACTATAAGAGTAAATTATATGGTACTTGTAGCCAAAATGCTTCCGACACTTACACAAGCTCCAAATACCGAAATCGATTTCCGGGATCTCATCATCAGATCCTAACATGAAGACTATGAGACCATTTTGGAAGTGTACCTTTTGTAATAAAAAAATAATTATCAAAATTGGACTTCTCTGTGAAATGTTATAAAAATTGCCTATCTCAGGGACTAATAAACCAATTTTGATAGAACTTGCAGTATTCCCTAATTTGAAACATACCTAGTACAATAAAAAAATTATCGGGATCGAAATTAAATTATTAAATCGGACTTGTAGTTCCGGAGATATGCGAACACAAACATAAAAACATACATACATACATACACTTTTGAAATTTGGCACATTTGTTAAGACACTGATTTAAAATAACATATACGAAAACTGGGGAGTCCTGGAATTATTACATACTAATTGTCGACCTCCTTGATAACCTCCTTGGTCGAATAGATAACCTCCTTTTTTTGAAGTCGGTAAATAATAGTCCAAGTTACTAATAACATCAGTAAATGAGTGTCTGAAAGTCTCGTCTAAATAGGTCCAGCCGTTTCAGAGATTTGCCGGAACAAACAGATAGACAGGCAGAAAGACAAATATTTTAAAAATAATTGGTTGTCGATGTAAGTATACCCAGTAGTTTTATACCAATTATTGAAAAGATTTATTGGAATTAAGAACATTCAATATAAACTTTCCCCCTTACCCCTATAAAACCTTTTATGGGTAGAGCTATAATAATCTTTGAATCTCATTATATTTTTTATTTGTTCAACAGTTTTTCTACCAATTTTTATAAGGATATCTTATAATATAAAGGGGGCAAAACTTTAAAAATTTGTAAATCATTTTTTTGGTATACATCCAGTATACCAATTATACCAATTTTCATAAAAATAACTTATGAAAATTGGTAGATTTTAACGATCGTTTATAGCATAAAATATGTTAAAATCTAACTATGAATTGTTTTAATTAGCAAAATACCTGTAGGTAATAAATTAAAATTCTATTCTAAAAGATTAAAGGCCAGGTGATCTATTGATACTTTATAAATAAAAATGTATGCACATTTCCTAGATCATAGCATTAAAAAAAATTCATTAATTCTTTTTTATTGTTTTTGTTCGAAAATTTTCAAAAAATTTATTGGATCTTTTTAATTCAATTCGATCGTATGCAATGTGGAGGATACGGTTGACATATATGTAAGGATAACATTTTAAGGATTTGTGTTGATGACCAGTGACCAATTATTATCAATGAATTATAATATTTGGACAGATTTACAAATCTACACTAATACTAGCAGTCACCCGCGACTTCGTCCGCGTGAAAACCTCTTAGGTACCCTTTTAATTTTAAAGACAGACTTTCATACAAAGTGTGCTCATTCCCCGCTCCCCCTCTTAATTTAATTTTGTTATAGTTTCCCGTGGAGCAACATCCTCCGTCCCGTCCCGTGTACTAAAGATTTACATTTTTATTAAACATTATAAGACACGGTTGTCAGTTTACCATAGCAGTGCCATCTATTGATTACTTACTCAATCCAGTCGAAAAGTATCGACATCTGTTAGAATCTTTTGGAGTTAACAGATAATTGTGACTGTCAATTAATTATAGACAAATAATTTGCAATAAAATAAAATTGCGACTATTATTAAAGATCTAAGCTATCTTATCTCTCAAGTTGGACCAAACTGCTTATTGCGTGCGTTATTTGAACGAAATCTGTTAAGCGGTTTAGGAGTCCATCGCGGACAAACATCGTTTCAGGAGATTTATATATATTAAGAAGATTATTAAGAGGAAGAGTTTGTGACGTTGTAAGGGGTAATCTCTGGATTTACTGAACCAATTTCCAAAATTATTTCACCAATAGAAAGCTACGTTATTGTGAAGTGTCATATACTATAAAAGCGACACCCGGATGAACGAAGTTCCTTTCGATTAGTTAATGAAGGAATTGTAATAATTTTTTTTTTTTAAGTAATAATAATATTTTTTTATTATTAACAAATATAGTATTATATAAACTTATTGTTGACCGACCCAGACATCAAAGGCGGCGGCAAGATCCTTTGATCAAAAAGTGTCGGCACAAATTTTAAAATTAATTACGCATCTTTACTTAAATCTATACTAATATTATAAAGAGGAAGAGTTTATGAAGTTGTAAGAGGGAATCTCTGCGTTTACTAAACCAATTTTTTTAAATTATTTCACCAATAGAAAGCTACGTCAATGTGGAGTGTCATAGGCTATAAAAATTTCCAAAATTAATTACGCATTTTTTTTTTAAATTGAATTCAATTGTTTTAATCGCGTGCACTGCGAAAACTATTGCGGATAGAACAAAATAATGTTCTACAATATTAAAGAACGTATCAAAATCTGTAAAAAAATCCGCAATAATATAATTATTCCTATCTCGTACGGATGACTCACACACTCACAATAGCTTTTACAGTTAAAATTATGGATTAAAAATAATTAATTTTGTGAAGCTTATTTAGCCCATTTGGTTCTAATCTTTATCTTTATAAATAAGTTAGTTAGAACGAAAATTTAATGTAAAATATGTGTGCAAGTTAGTCTACAGTTTAAACAAATATCTTCAAAGATGTTAGTAAAATAAAAACGTGCGGTGCGCACCACCCCGGCCGTTGCGTGAAGATATAGGCAGTTACATTCTTTGTTCAATAACTTCGTTTTTTTGTTCTACTAAATTTACTAATTTCTTCAATTTGGGTATTTACTTTGTACATAATAAGTATCTAGACATACTCGTACACGGAACATCTCAAACAAGAGCGGCCTCTGCCGAATAGGAAAGACTTCTTATGAGCATGCACGGCGTCTTGCGAATGAAAGAGAATATAGATTGCAAACATCTGTTATGGAGTCTAGCACTAAAAGTCTCAGCAACTAACTAACCACAGACGGAATATGATGGACATACGTAATAGGGAATCTAGAACTTTTGCGGTGAAAGAGCTATTACCTCTGCAGGATTTTCATTACACGCGGATGAAGTCGCTGGCATTTGCCAGTTATTCATGAAATCAAACTTGGATCCCAGGTTTGTTAAATTTAATAAGCGAATGTTTATGGAATGCATGTACTTTGGACTTTTCGTTCTGTATCGCCTTTGAACTACGTTCAGTGGCGTCAAATTATTAACAGAGTTTTAGTTTGATTTTTGTATCTGAACAGCAAGTAAATAAAATAAAAAACTGTAGAGATACCCACATATTTTTAATATTAATTTAGATATAAAAATAAATATTGTTATTATACAGTATAAATAATGTAAGCAAATAATAATAATTATCAAACCAACATTGAGTCAATGGAAACAAAAGAATCAGCTTTTGTTTGGTAAGTTTCACACAAATTTTTCTTATCGAATTCTTCAAGAATGTCTTTGTCTAGATGACGGTTCACAATAGCAGCGCAACGCATATCCTGAGTTGCATGCGCCAAAGGAACTTGCAATTGGTATTCTAGGACTTTTTGAAGCGAATGACTTGGCGAAAAGACAGACTTATCGCTATTAGAATTGCTAGTAGATGACCAAGGCCGAATTAGAACCAAGAGGGAGCGAAGGGATTGTTGCCTTAAATCATAACGCCTAACTTGTACAATTCGTGCGTATGCGGCTTCAATTAATTCTTTCGCGTATTGAATAGAATGATCAATACGTCCCATCAACATTTGCACGCAGAACGACAATTTATTATCCCAAGAAGATATATTCTTTAGCTCGATCTCCAGATTCTCAGGGACTCCAGGTTTATCATTGTTAACCAATAAATTAAACATGTGATTAGCTACAGCCACCTGTAATGAGTCTTCTGTTTCAAATTTACTTAATTTTTCATCAAATGTTGCAAGAACTTCCTGCGGTCCACCACCGATGCAGAAAACTGTGCCACTTAACCCTGTAAATAAAATATTTAATTTTATTACTCACAAAACCAATACACTACGTTGTTCATATTACTTGTTTTAACAAATAAGAATTAAAAGTCTTACCAGTATCTTCGAGGATCGCTGCCATTTCTAAGGCTACCAAAACTCCACTTTCATATCCAAGAAGATAAAAGCGCTGTTTTAATTGAATCTTTTTCTGAAGAATCTAGAAAAATGCAGAAAAATCATTAAAAATTTAAACCCCATACCTATACGCAAAAAACATCGCTTCCAATACGTAATTTTGTTCTAAAATAGTAATCATTTTTAAGCAAATAATAACAATGAACAATATTGTTCAATCTACTTTTAAAACTTTAGTTTTTGGTGAACTTCCTCTATTTGTAACTGAAGCACTAACCTCCGTATATCTCTTTGCTAATTCTTGTATAGTCTCATGCGGCCTATCAAATCCTGCCTGCAATACTAGTGCAGGTAACTTGATCCGCTCGCACAGCTCACGGAATCGCACGTGTAGCCCTTCTACTCCCGGTACTATGCACAGATATGTTTCGTTTACGTCATATTCGTCAGCAGTCTGAAAAAAAATTTTGTTTTTTTAATTTTAACATTTAACATTAGTTACAAAGTTTTCGCTCATAAGTTTATTACTTCTTGTTTAATATTGTTTTCTGGTTTTTAAATTAATCATGATAAAATGACTGCCTCGCTGATCTAGTTGTTAGCCCAAGTTCGAATCCTGGATCGAGTCATGGAATAGTTCTGATTTTTTCATTCATCTATTAAATTTTCGGATCATTCTAAGCCTGGAGTCGAGAAGTTGGTGGCGTTACACTCCCGTGCCTCGGAAAGTACGTTAAGCCATTGTTCCCGGTCACTATCATTGTTGATAAATGTAACATTATCACCCTAATCCCGCCAACCCGCATTGAAGTAGAGTAGAGGATCTACGCTCAATATCCCCTTCCCCTGTCCTATAAAGAGGGAGGCCTGGCCCTGTAGTGGGCCGTTAATAGGCTTATAATGATCATGATGATAACATTAGACTCCAACCATTTAATTCTCCCTGAGTTAAGAGGTTCTTACCGTGGCAGAATTGGTGCTTAGTGTTGGCAAAAATACTGTTTCTATTGTAGCCAAGAGTTCATCTGGATCAACGTGAGAAAAGAAAGTTTTTAAATCTTCAGTTTCAGTTAAAACTTCACTTTTCACATTACCTGCTAATTCCCATATCCTGCAAGTTAAGGAAACATATATTAGAATGATAAATATGTATATGGGCACTTTGTCATGTGCAAGTCTCTTATAATAGTAATACTCACTTGCTAACTGTTAACGACGGTATATTGTTTTCATCCAATAATATATCGTAAGCATCACGCAAATAAGCTCTGACAATTTGCGACTTTGTTGTATCCATACCCAGCTCTCCAAGTGTTACATCTTGTAATGACAGAGCACCATCGAGAATCGGGAAATCTAACCAACAATTTTAGAAATGTAAGAAGATATTGTTAATGACAAATAATTAAAATAGTTTATTTCAGTTACATAACAAACAGTATGCTGGAGCCTTTTTTTAATAGTAGTAAATCTACTCCTGTGTCAAAAGACTCCGCTCTTCTTTAATAGTAGTCGTAATAAAGTAACAATATCCGTAATACAATTTAAAAAAGTTTACATAATTGTATTTACTCCAAAGAATAAAACGTAAAAGAGGTGTTCAAGAAATTTCTCAATTATAACCTAAAAAGAACTATAAGGCAGTGGTCTTATTTTGATAGTAAGTAAAATTTTTTTGTTGTAAAAGTTGAGAGTAACAAAAGGATTAAATATACATACCAGCTAAATTAGCCAACTCTTCTAACAAGTTGTTAAAGGATTTTTTTGAACGATGCACAACTATGGGTTGTTTGTAACATATAGCTTTTTCTATAGAGTCAATTGCATCACTGACTGGAAAATACTCATTACTTTCAACCTGTAAAAATAACTCAAAAATAAATAATTCTATAAGAGAACGTGCTATTTCCACATTTACAAAAATCTTACGACCATTAACGATGGCAGTTTGATTGTCATGAATCGATCGTCTGGTTCCGTTAGTTTAATTATGTTATTGCTGATATCTTTTCTGGCATCGATTACTGCAAAATACCTGAAATCATATCACATTTCCCATATTAGGATTAACAATATAAGGATGTTCTTTGAAATTTACACCCACTTCTGGTTGACCTAGGTCAAGCTAAAAATACTTCTCAGACTTTTTTCTATAAGGATATGTCATCATATTGGGGATCGGCCAAGCCGTTTGGGAGTAGTAAGGGAACATAATATATAAATAGTGACAGACAGACAAACACACTACAAGAATTTAAAGCATTCCGCGGAAAGAAGTTATAAAAATGGCCTTTTTATGTTTCTACTTACTTTATAGGCCTTGTCATTCTTCGTATGGCTTTTGTCAAATTTTCCAAGTGAGTATTATATTCAATTTGTAAATCAGAATTCAAAATACAATATACTCCTTCGACGTTTTCATTTACTTCGCTGTTCAGTAAATTATATACATCTTTGTTCCATAAATTTCCGTACGATATTACACATTGAATTCCTATTTCTTCCCAGGACCTGTAAATAAATTTTTCAACTGTTGTGGGGTACTTGTGATACTATTTCGAAATAGTAATTTAGAATGTGCCCAATGTGATATTAGGCACATTCTAAATTAGAAAGTAGCAGACAGCATGATATTATATAGTCATATACCTGATTTTAAACAAAAGGCTATTAGACTTTTTTGTGCAACGCAGTAGTAATCTTCTAGCTCCTCGTTTTATTAATCTATCGGCTAATTGCATTCCCAAAACAACATCCTCAGATAACAGTATGTGCAGTCGATCAGAAGAGCAGCTTATTCTGAAACAAAAATGGAATCCATTGCGTGAGGGTCTACGAATTCCCATCATCTTCATTGAACATTACAGCTCCTATTCGGTCAGAGTGTGAAATTTGTTTCAAGAAGCTGATTATAATGACTCGTTCCAACAAGTTAATAGTTATTTTATATATATAAGTGGATATTATTTCACCTGTTGTCAACGTAGTGTATATCCTCTAGTAAATGCAGCAGCACTCGTCCTGCTAGTCTACTGTTCGTTTGTAGCCGCAGCGCACGTGAAGCGTGTTCCGCCGCGTATACCACTCGAGACAGTGGGCGCACGTAGCCACGGGCGATGCCCTCGCTCACCATCAATTGTAATTTCTGGTGTAATTTACAAAAAAAATCAAAAAATATTGTTTGTAAAATAATAAATTAGGGCTACGTGAATTGGTACATAAAGTAAGTGCTATGTAACTCTCTCACTTTCTCAGGCTACACTCAAATATTCAGATATTCTAATTAAATAATTAAATACTATCCCATCTTATTTTAATAGGTGTTAAAGAATGAAATTGCCATTTTATTGTAATAGGTACTTCGAATTGACATAGAACCTTCATGGTTTAAGATTTTAATGTGAAACTTTTTTCATACGGTACCTGTGTAGTTCTTCTTTTAAAAATGTGCAACATTCGAGTATCAACTTTCAGTTGTTTTTTTTATTCAGCTTAGACAATAAAGATGGACACCTTGAAAATTCGTGTGATTATTGAACACGAGTTCCGACGCGGAACTAACGCGGCAGAAACAGCTCGCAATATTAATGTTGCGTTTGGAGAGGGGGCTGCTAATGAACGCACTGTGCGATTTTGTTTTAAACGCTTTCGTGATGGAAACTTCGATTTGAAGAACGAACTATGTGGAAGACCGCCCACACAGGTGAATAATAATGATTTGAAAGAGAATGTGGAAGCCGATCCGAGGCAAACTACCCAGGAATTAGCGGCATGGTTTAACGTTATTTTACCAACAATATTGACTCATTTGCGTCAAATCAATAAAATACAAAAATATGAAAAATGGGTGCCTCAAGATTTGACTGATCTGCAGAAAGAAACGCGTGTTAAAACTTGCGTTGCCTTCTTGAATCGATACAGAAATGAAGGAATATTGGATCGAATTGTGACATGTGATGAAAAATAGATTCTTTACGATAATCGTAAGCGGAAAATGCAATGGCTGACCCCAGGTCAAACGCCGCAACAATGTCCTAAAGCAAAGCTTACCAATAAAAAGGTAATGGTAACTGTTTGGTGGTCTCAGCGTGGTGTTATTCACTATAGCTATCTCCGATCTGGTCAAGCAATAACGGCAGATGTCTACTGCGCTGAACTCCGAACAATGATAGCGAAACTAGCAGTGGAACAGCCCCGACTTATGAATCGATCTTCACCATTATTGCTCCATGATAACGCGAGACCTCATACAGCACGAAAAACCGTTTTAACTCTACAGGAACTGCAATTAGAAACCATTCGTCACCCTCCATATTCGCCAGACCTTCCTCTAACGTACTACCATTTTTTAGTGATTTGGATTTGGATGGATAAAAGTTTTCTTCTCAGGAGGCAGTGCAAAATGCTTTCACACAGTTTGCCGAATCTAGATCACCAGAGTTCTATCGCAAAGGCATAAATGAGCTTCTTATTAGATGGCAGCAATGTATAGATAATAATGGTAATTATTTTGATTAAATATGTTAAATTAAAAAAAAAACGAATTTTTATTTTTCAGTACAAATCGGCAATTTCATACTTTAACACCTGATGTTACGCCGCAATTCTTCAGTGTTTTTGACGGTCGACTGATCTTATATTATTATTTCAATAACAGAGCTAAAAATTAATTTTCCTAGTTAACAAAAAAAATAAACTTTTGCCCACTTTTGCTTGCTTTTGCATGAAATCGCTGTTAAATTAGGACGATGTCTAAATTCATTGTTATTTCTTAGACTCAACAGAGCTAGACCTTAATAAAAACTTTTCGTTGCTAGTACTTACTTTCAAATCTTCTTCATTATTCGTATCAAATAGCGAGGAAAACTGGAGTGTATTGTAAATTATAGATTTGGATAAGTTATATAGTCCAAACATGAAATCTTCATTATCCAGTATAAGCGAAGTATCAACAACGTACCCAAACAATTTACAACATTTTAATGATGCCTGTTAAAAAATTAACAATATTTTATTTGAAAAATACCTAAAGGAGAACAATTTTCCACTTATCCCTACAACTGGATTATGCTAGGAGAAGAAAATTAAAACAAAAGAATTAAAATTAGTAAGAATGAAAGTTCAAAGGACTAGAATCGAATTTCTACAGTTTAGCTGCAGAATACATAATGTTTAGACCCAACTAGAAGCTATTGTGGTAAAATAATTAAATAAATATTTTTTTTGAAACTTTTGGTTTTAGTTTGTGGTATAGAAATGAGACATCACACTTTTTGACTTTTTTTTGTTAAAACAGTAATATATGATATATATATTTGAAATGGTCTATTTACGACCTTCCATATGATACCCATAATGTTAAGATAAAAAAAAAATATACACATCCCCCTCTTTTTTCCCCACTACAGCCGCCATTTTGAAAATTTATATAATTTATATCGTTACCTCAATTCTGACAAATTCAACGACACCTCATGTGTCAAAATCCGTCCAGCCGTTTAGGCTGTAGTGCGTGCCAAAGAAATGGACATACATACCCAGATACTTGCGCTCGAAAAACATTACCCTCTTTCTGACGCAGTCGGGTAAAAGCAAATTAATTTTGTTAACGTATATTACAATAGCTGAAATAGAACTTACATCTCTGAGGTTGCCTTTAACAGAGGATATAACAATATAGCAGCCTTCACCTTTAGTAGCATTAAGAACCATATCCTTAAAACTGCTGCCCCCAGAACAGTCGATTTGATCCTCTGAAAGTTTTATAATACTTGTATATTATAATGACTTGTAATACGATAATAATACGTGATTTACGACATTATTCTAATCTGAGTTAAAATGGACTTTACCTTTAAGTTCTGGAAACAATTTAAGCAACATCATTTTTTCTTTAATACTGCTGACTGTAGTAAAAACATCACAATCGTGTGCGAGTGCGATAGATATGATCGCTTGACCTAAAGCCCCCGCACCGTCTTGCGCAAGAATACTGATGCCCCGGTAGAACTTGGCCTTGAAAAACTGTAAAGCCAAACATTAACATAGATTGGAATTACAATTTATGTAAATAACAGCACTATATAAAATAAACGTGTAATTACAAGACAATAGAATGCTAGGCAGTATGCTAAAGGAACAGTAGCTGCTTCCTCTAGAGTCCAATGTTCAGGTACGGGCCATAGCAATTCCGGTTTTGCATGGACGAATGTGCTGATTGATTCTTCTTGAACAATACCCATCACGCGATCTTTTCTGAAAATTAAAATTTTTTTATTTATAATTTATTCAAGTTAGATAAAAAGTAAAAGTAACAATCTTACTTTTGTAAAAACAAATGCAGATGAAAAAAATTATGTTTGTTGATATTTCACTAAAATATTACTGCTACAATAATTAATAATTTATCCAATATTCAATTTTTTCATACCTAATTGTAACACCGCTGTAGTCATATTCGATTACTTTCTTATCGATGCTTTTGCTTGGAGTAACTCTAAATACTTTCTTTAGATAAGCATCGTTTAAGCCTGCGTAATGAACCTAAAATATTAAAATGTTATGTATCTATAAAAAACTCCTGAAATCATTCATTATTTGATTCGATTCTCCTACCTTCACTGAAATCCCATGATGATTTGATTTTGCAACTTTTGACCATTGCGTGAAATTCTCATCACCTAAACGAGTCACTTCTAGTCCTATTTTATTATGATTTGTTATACGTCCTTGAATTGGTATAAAATATTCTTCACGTCGAATTTCCTTAAAACAGTTATTCAAATGACCGAATAATCATACTTCACCGAAATAATAATTATTTCTGGCTTTTTTATTACGAATCCGGCTATCAAATTTGCGATTAATCATATAATAGTACTCCGAGAAGTTTGTTGTAAACTGAATATTTTTCGAGTATATTATTAGGAATATTAGGAATAAATGCTTCAATATTTTCCTTTTTTCGCTTGACTATTGTATTCAAAATTATTTTATAATTATATGATAAATTTATTTAAAATTATGTACTTGTATGAACGTTTTATCATACAAAATAATTTAAAGTAGGTAGGTACTCACATTGATGTGATTAGCTGAGAAGCACGGAACCACATTTTTTAAACCAATTAGTTCTTTGTTTGGTGAAGGCATGTCATGGAATTTGATGTTTTCAATTAGAATTCCTCCACATCTGAGTGTAAAAATAAAAATAATGAAGATTATAGTACCCGTATAGGGACTATACATAATATATATACATATATAGGGTTTATAAATAATATAGTATATGCTTTGAATGTATTATTAAGAACGAAATATATATCCCAACACCATAGCTAATCTGAAAGATATACCTGGTGGTATCCATTACTTCACATATTTTAGCCTTAATGACATTTACATCGTCCGCAGCTCTTAAGTGATGACTTGAATGTTTATCAACATTGATGACGATTTTTCTTAAAAAATTGGGTTGCGAAATGCTTTCGTGAAGACGTCTAAGTATATTGAGTTGGATCATACCATCGATAAGCGTCACCCAATTGTTCTGCCATACTAGATGAGCATTTGTAAGTGACGTGTTAGCATTATATATACTGCGGAAGTCATCCCTAAAAATATTTGTAGGAATAAACTGACAATAAACGTAGCATAATTTGATAATTCAAATTAAGGAATATTTTTACTCAATTTTTGACATAACCATGAAAAAACGTGAATCTTGAGGTAAAACATTATTATTTGCTGCAAGTAAACATTAATGCCTAGTTGATCTAGTGTTTAGCCTATGTGGCTTCGATCACGAGGTCCTGGATTCGATCTCTGGGTCGGGTCATGGAATAATTCTAAGCTTTTTCATTCTTCTATGAAATGTTCAGTACATTTAAAGACCGGAGTCAGGAAGTGGTGGTGTTACACCGCCTACCTCGGAGAGCACGTTAAGCCGTCGTTCCCGGTCACTATCATCAACATCTGATAGTGATCGTTAATAAATTAAACATTAACACCCTAAGCCCGTCAAACCTCATTGGAGCAGCGTGGTGGGTGTACGCTCCATATCCCCTCTCCTATAAGGAGGAAGGCCTGGCCCTGTAGTGGGCCGTTAATAGGCTGATAATGACGATGTTGATGAAACACTAACATTTACACATTTTATTGTAAAGCTAATATATTTTTAAAATGTTACAAACTATGATCATTCTTAACTCACTTGTAGCAATAGTCTCTAGCATCCAATAATTCGTAAATATCATCCGATTTGAGCTCAAAGTCTTCTATTACATTTAATTCATCTTTTGCATCTTGCCTAGATTCATTGATTTTACTGGTAATAAATCCAGTTGCAACTTTATTATGGTTATTCAAAACCTAAAATAAAACAAAATATACTTTTGAAAATATATAATTCAATCATCAGCTGAATCCGTATTTATCTACTTTTGGTAAGGCTGAACCTAAAATGCTTTTGCTTTCATAATTTAACATTTTAAACACTTTAATTTAAGTTTTTAGATACCCATTTAAGGAATTATTACCTCGAAGTAGCCTCTGACCCTTTGAATAGCTACATTAAGTCGCAATTGGTCGTGATCTTGTAGCACAGGTTGTAAGAAAAGGTGTACATGTTCAAACTTGACCGAGAGTTGTTTTTTTGGGACTCCCAACACCATAGCTAATGTATCCCAAACTGCTACAATTACAGCAGAAAAAGGATATATGTTTCTTCCTGAAATTCATGTTTTTAATGATATTTTTATATTGAGCTCACTCATTAAATTAAAATTGAAGTTTTATCTTTGTAGGTACAAATCTCGATACATATATTTTTCTTAGATATTAGAACATGAAATTTTGCTTCCTACCTCTTACAACATGGCCTTTTAAGTAATTGTAGCTGTCATCGTGGATCGATATGTTGTGATTACATGAAGCTGCAGTTTTGCATTTTTCTGACACAAACAATGCTACATTCCTAAAATCGTATTAATATTATCAACATGTAAATGTGAAATGTCGGAAATTGTCTGTTTGTTATCTATTACCCAAATTAACTTTAAACTGGCCTTCATGAATTCAGCAATAGCAAAAATGAGCCTTACTAAGTTACTTTAAATTCAAGAAATCATCTATCAGATCTAATCAATACTAATACTATAAAAGTTTTGCATTGTTTTGTAAATTTTCATCACTTTGTTACTATATTTATAAATTTTGTTACTTTACCATTTACAATTACTTCTACTTTCTGAATTTTATTTTACAAATACGAACTCAAAAAGCTTTGAATTTTACACTGGATTTCTAGTTAGTACCTAGTTTCTTTATCAATGCAAGTTTCAAAGCGCGATGTCGTACTAAAAAGGACTGAATTCTACAACAAGTATTTTTAATACGACATCACGGTTTGAAAATACAAATATTTACCTAAAACTAGTGTTGGTCGTAAATCGTATATTTAACACTAGTTTGTGTAAACAAAAATGTAAACTTACCATATTTCGTTATGCACCCATTCCACTAAATGTGACAGAATTGGTGTTCCAGTAGAAACTGGAAATTCTACTTTCGGGTATAGAACTTGCACTTGCGGATTGTATCCCACCATGTAGAGACTTTGAAAATAATTTGTAAATGATAAAAAAGATTAAGAATATTGCGGTACTTATTTCATGAATATATTAAAAATTTCTTACTTTCCGAAAGCTTCCAGCAAGTAAGCTGCATTATCAAGGTGACCACGTCTAGTAAGTGGTACGTGCTTGCAGGTATCAGGTAGAGAACGTTTGAGAATAGCCTGCAAGAGCCCATGAGGAGCAATTTCTACCACCACTGCATTTGATGGGATGAGCCTCGATGTCTCCTCAAAAAGGACTGAATTCTACAACAAGATGGAATGACTATGAAATATTACGTAAATAACTAAGATACGCTCTAAAGGTATACCAGTGCAAGTAGCTCTTTCTATTGCTGAATGTAGATAAGCTTAGCAATATACAAATACTCACAAGTAAGTTATTCGTGTGATATTCTGCGGATGAATATTTGGCAATGGGGTCATTCCAATTTTCTTGTGGCACTGACGTTGACACCCAGCGGTTACTGCGTTGTTTTGGCGCCGTGATAACTTCACTCAAATATTCGAGCAGCTTTGGACCTGCTTCAGCTATGTATCGCGAATGATATGCAATGTTCGAGCATGGCACTTCTTTGGCAAATATTCCTTTCGCAGCAAGCTGAGCGACGAATTCTTTCATGATATCGGCGGGACCAGAAATTGTGCTGGAGTCGGGGCCATTGTGGCAAGCTATTTCAATCTCAGGGGGAACCATTTTAGACATCTGTAAAATAGTGATAATCAATATTTATAATACATATTTTCTCTAAAAAACGATTCGATCGCCTCTTTAATTGGCAGACAAAATTCTAAATTATGTAATTGGGTACCCGTTCGTAGCCAAGTCCAACAGCTGCCATCGCTCCACGAATGAACGGAGTCTGCACAGAGACCAGCCCGCGACTGTATGCAGACAGTATCATCTCCTCGGCTGTCAGACAGCCGTCTGCGTACGCGCAGCCTAGCTCACCCACACTGTGCCCTGGGAATTAACAACAAAATGTAGAACGATAACATGTGTTGAGACATATTTGAGTATTTGCCGAAGCATGTTAGACACAACTACATTTTCATTAAAAAGGAAAATTAAAAAATCGTGATTACCGATAATATAGTCAGGAATAATTTCTAAAGCTCGTAATACATCTGTAAGTCCAATTTGTATTGCAGCAATTCCAACAAAAGAATTGAGTATATTGTCAAATATAGTTTTATCTGGAGATGTAATTATATGCACAATGTCCACTCCTTTAGGTTCCAAGACACGGTGACACCTGTTATTTATTTAGAGGAGAAAGTTTATTGATTCCAAATTTTTATCAGCAATATTCATAATTTCATTAATGATAATTTATCACAATACTTTACTTTTCAATAGCAGCGGCGAATACGGGAATTCTCATGAGCTGTGCCCCCATACCGACCCACTGGGAGCCCATGCCGCTGTATACGAACCACAGCGGCCGCTTCACATCGTCGAAGTAGTCGACTTTTTGATGTAGACAAATGGTTTCGTTCTCTTTATTTGTGTCTAGGAAAAATATTATTTTCTCAAATCAGTTAACTAATGATTTTTTATTCTTGGTTGAAATCAATGATGAAGTATTGATTATAATTTTCGAAAATTTTTAATAAATCGCACACGGTTGATTTCAAATGCAACAAATTGATGCTTATGGTCGCCATCGGCTACTGAACTTCAGCTCATAATACTGACATACGCCACTCGAAATACTTGATAATTGTTGACGTTTGTGAGTAACCAAACACATTAGTTGCGGATCGTTACACAACTACGTACAATAGATGCTACTCGCTAGGACATCAACTGTGTATAGATGCAGCCATTCACCGCATGTTGCTGTTGTGTGCTTTGAAGTTAACAAAGGTACAACTCAAAGAGTCTTGGTTGAACTCCACTAAACAATATATTATATTAATAAATAAAATCAACTAAACTGGTTTATTTTTGTCCATATTATTTCAGTTTTAGGAATTATTACTAAATATCTCACCAAGAAGTATAAATCCTCTTCCTAAATGTCCAGAAATTCTTGTTTTATGAATATTGTGCAGTAGCGCTATTTCCTCGGGATCAACAGGGCGAGACTTTAAATCCAGAAATATTTTATTTACGGAAGATTCCTGTCTGCCAGATACGAAAACTAAATAAGGAATATTTGTTTTGTAACGCCGTAGGTCCTAAAATGTATAACAAAACCAATATATTTCATTTTGAGTTTTGGTATTTTTGTATATTGTCATATAAACTGTAAATTAAGAAATAGGCGAAGAATAATTCTATACCTTAGCTTTATAATGACCATATAAAAGGACATGTGCATTAGCCCCTGTCAGTGAGATGCCATTGACAGCGGCGTAAGAACGTTCAAAGCTGTGATGGTTAGTAAGGATACGCATTCGTCCATCTTTCAAAGCTGCTACATCGTTTCTTGGTGAGTCACAATTCAAGTTGCCAGCAAGCTGTCCAGTATGATATCCTAAAAGAACCTGTTGGATTAAAAGCATATGTTAAAAAATATAAATACTAGAACTATAACCTAGTTTATTAAAAGAAGTAGGTGCTTAAAAGAATTTATAGAAATAGCAATACAACCTTTGAAAGGCAAGGTTTCGTCTCTTCTAACATTTTTCCCTGTTTGCTCCTGGTTTAAAAAATATTTTTAACTTACTGACTGAAGTATTTACATATTAATGACTACTATTAAGTTTTTGGAAATTTCATCAGTATGGGAAAAATATGAGAAGTACATCTCGATATTTTCCACGCAACTGCTAGTTTTCCTCAGATACCAAGGTCTTTCATACAATGCTGGTCGCATACCCCACCACGCTAACCTCAATGACATCATACGTCGTGTGCTCTTGTCACTGCCGGCGTGCCAGCTATTTCAGATTAAAATCTAACAGCTAAGCGCGCGTGGGATGCAACTTGCGTGGACACCCTTGCAACTTTACATATTCCTAGCACGATGGGCTGTGAGGGCGCTGCTGCTGCGTCAGCGGCGGAAATAAAGTAACTTCGTCGAAAATTACCTATTTGAGCCGTTTGGAGTTGAAATGCTGGGACCGTGGGGTCCAATTACCCGCTATAGAGAAATTGCAAAGCGATTGTTCGACCCCTCCCGTGACCACAGGGTTGGCTTCTTATTAGGTCAGAGGATTAGCATTGTGAGTCAACGTGGAAATGCTGCCAGTATCCTGGGCTCTTTACCACTCGATACCAATTCGATGGTATTTCTCTGAATACAACGCTTCAATAATCTAAACTAGATAGATTTAAATTATTTAGTTTAGATTATCGTAGCGTGTAAGTTTTGATATTAGTTAATATTACTATTAGTTCTTAATGTATTTAATAAATCTTTGAATAAATAATAACTAATTGGTCAATAACAAAATTCAAAATAGATGTCTAATGTACCTTTGTAATAGCAGCTATACCCGATGCAGCTTCGCAATAACCAATATTTGACATAACGCTGCCTACCAGAAGTGGTTTTCTTCGGTTATTACAGTACACTTTTTGGATGGCTTCAAGTTCTGCTTTATCCACCTCCGGTGTAGCTTAAATGTGTTGATTTTATAAGCATAATATTTTGTTCACGCTTAATATTGAAATGTAATTATTTCTTATATACCTACCAGAACCGCAGGCTTCCACATATTCAACAGCATCTGGTGAGATATTGGCTTCTTTATAGAAATCATTTATGATAGTGGCCATGTTATCAGGATCCCTATAGAAACCAAATTGTTGACCTTTTGTTTCGTTTTGCAGATTTGATGAATATATACATTTGACATGTACGACTTCAGCATAAATTCTGCAAGAAAATTTGTTCCGTAATATATTAGAACTTAAATAATAATTGTTTCATACTATTTATTGCTTTTCTTGCGGAATGCTTTAAATTCTTGTTGACTGTCTGTCCACACTTTTCAGATGATCTTTTACAACTCCCAAATGACTTGGTCAATACCTGATAGTCTGAGGAGTATTTTTAGCTACTTGAACAGAAAGTGGGTGTAAATTAAATTCTAATTTTAAACATTGGGTTCAATATCAGGCGTAGCAAAAATACAGGAGTGTGTACGGCTGGTAACCTCTCCGACCAGAGCTCATTACAAATTACCTTAGAGCATCTTCAGCTTTTTGAAGGACAAGCACATTAATTGCTTCAGATTTAGCACACCCTGCTGCTTCCGTGTCAAACGATTTCGTCTTACCGTCCATACTTAACTTTATGGTTCTAAAAGAAAACAAATTAATCATCTTAAGCACATAATAATGAAAATAAAAGATGTATGTAACAATATCGTACCTTCCATAATGGATAGTAGACTGAGGATGCAAACAAAGATGACATCCTCCGACAATGGCAGCTTCACACTCGCCGTGTTTAATGGCTAGATAAGCTTGATGCAGCGCTTCAGTAGAGCTGCAGCAGCCCTCGTCGATACTCATCGAAGGTCCTTTAACGTTTAACCAATACGAAATGCGGTTTGCATACATTGATTTATTGCATCTGCCAACATAAAGAATTAAATATAATTTTCTGCCATAATTTTATATTTTATTACTTTAAATAAAAATTATCCATAATAAATGTTATAATCTTTACCCTGCTACACCAAAACCTGTTCTAGAACTTGCCGCATAAAAAGTAGCTTTTTCACTTTCAGAAATACAACTTCCAACATAAACACCAATTTTCTTTCCAGAAAGTTCTTCCACGCATATTCCTGTACAGAGAGAAAATCCATCAGATAAATCCATTTCAGATAATACTGCAATGTAGGCTTGTTAACGAGTTAGAAATATTAATCTCACCAGCATCGTAAATAGCCTGATATGCTTGTTCCAGCAGTTTGCGACACATAGGGTCCATGTTATTGCTAAGACGGAAGTGAACTTTGAAAAACTGAGCATCGAACAGCTTGAGACCGGGCATTTTGCCGATGAATGACGTTACTTCGGGATGTTCATAGTTCCACCGGACGTTTTTATTGTTGATTGGGTTGATCTAGCGAAAACAATTAACTTTCTGATACAAGTCTCAACATATTTTACGTTAAAGTTACAAAATATTTTTTGCCAGAATAAATAAAAAAGTCTGATAATCAGGTTTGCTAAGCAATGTGCAAAAGTGACTATTCTCAATCGAAGCACTAAGTCTTCAAATGTCTTACTACTATAAATTTAACCCGAACGAAAAACTATATAACCTCTGTCGTTCAGGTATTTAAAGCAATACACAGTACAACTACTACATACCTTGTCATACAGAATATCTGCCAAGTCCTTCACGTTGTGGGACTCTGGATATATACCCGACATACCGGATATAACGACTCTCTTGCCAATTCCATGATCCATCTCGCAAGAGGATTTATTAGGCGTCGGCACCATATTGTCTGTCGCAGTATAGACTATGTTATAAAACCTAATTAAGCAGAAGTTGCCCAGAATATTTGTTATAGTTTATCCCTAAAGGTAAAAGGAATTTACTATAAAGATACATATAAAAACGAGCTATGTTCCGCGTTTTTATAAGGTAAACTTTTCATAAAAAATGCTACCCAGCGTCTTAGTGGTATCGCGTTGATATATTTGTCTAAATAAAGTGCTAATAAATAAAGTGAGTGCAATATTATATTCTACATAAAGAAAGAAGTCTTTAATTTCATTTAACCTGAAAAAATTCACGGAAAAAATTTTAGAAGTCAAAACCCACTTTCTCTACACCTTTGTAGTTTTTCATTTATAGTCAGTTTTGATGGCCAATATATTCAAGTGATAGACAAAACTGCTGCCGCTGAGAGTCTTATCTTTGACAAGTTATCTCCAACAGTAGATATATATCACAAATATTTTTAATAGCTACTAAAATGACTCCTGAATTCTGACATTAACTAATTCAGCGACCAGGATTGTCTCCCATTGTTTTATAAGATGTTTTGCTTAATGATATGGTTTTACTTGAACGTAATATTAAAGCAGAAGACATAAATTAAAAATAAATGTTGATGTGAAAAAATTGTGGGACGATGGTCTATTATTCCATTTTATATAACATGCACTATAAACTAAGTATCTACTATGTATTAAATCAAAATTATTTTGCTTGCCAGTAAATGTTTAACTTACTTAAACTGATTTCCTTTGACAACTTGTCGACACTAAAGAAAGCTACGTCTAGCCTTGCTATTATATAAACTGGGAATAGAATAAAATTTAATAAATATTTAAATATTTATTAAAACATTATGTAAATAGAAGTAACGTTATTTTCATTATTACAGAAACTACAATAGGAATGTTAATATGTTGTTGATTTAAAGCAATTAGTGCGCATAATGTTGCACTTAATTAAATTGTGTAGTCAACATATTGAAAATTTTGAAAATTATTTTTAAAGTGACTAAAATACGAGCAATATACAATATAAAATTAATATTTAAATAAAATTATAAGCTACAGTTAATTGGGAAACATTAGAAACTTGCAACTTTTTTTGGGAATTATTTACTCTTTAAGCATTTGTTTTGGATTTGAGTAATTACGTATATTTTGAAGTACCTTTTATCATAAAACTGAAGTTTGTTTTTCTCCTGTCAATTCTTTATTTTTAAGTTATAAAAGTTGTATTTGTCTGAGCTGTTCAATCTTTCAAGAAATTGGGAAAAAAATTCTGGAACGAATGACCTGAATGTCGATTCTTGAAAAAGTACGAATCTCGTCGATTATCTCAGCTTCAGTTCGACCTACAGACCTACAGTCCAATATTATGACAAAATGTCATTGGAGAATATCGATTTCTGTAAATCCGCTTTGCAACCGTTGTAACTAGGGTTCAAAACTGAGGTTTTTTTTCAAGAATCGAAATTTGGTTTTTAATTTGAATAGTTTAATCACTTATTTTCATAAATTTCAAGATGTTAACTGGACTAAATTGAGTGACAGAGAACTAACTTTCGTCAGTAATTTATTTATAATTTCTACTTTACACTTGCATGTCTGTCTAGCTGCCTGACTTCTTGACCCACAAGTTAATCGACTCGGCTACGGTTTATGAAGTCATAACTCAACGAGTCACTAAACTGCAATGTGTTCAAATTTATTCTTAAGGCTGATGGAAGTTAGGATTCTATGTTGCTGAATGATGAGCTCGCATCGGAAAGCGCAGTTATGAGTTAACTCATGGGCTATATAAGGGGGGTTTAGGGGATCTGGGCCCTTTAGCACAGTTTTTTTACATTGCACCGTTTTTAAACGACTTCAAAAAAAAGGAGTTTCTAAATTCGACCGTATATATATATTTATGTGTGTTCACGCATAACAGCGTCGTTTATGAACCAATTTTTTAAAAATTCTTTTTTACTATATGCATTTTAAGTTTTAAGAACCTTGGTAAAGCTGTACCCATGACAACTAGCTGAGCAAATGGCATCAAGTGGGTTACAGGAAACCGCTGGATGCAAGTGACTAAGAGCTATGGCTGAGTTGTTTAAAGTCGTGTGTCCGACAGTGGTCGTCCATCGTCTGGTACTGATGATGGTAACCTGCCTAGCTGGGTGACTTCTCCAACTCAACTACCGATCATGAAGTCCTATCGGTAACTTTAAAACTGTAGAAGTTAATACAAGTTTCTTGAGTTTTATTTTTTCCAGTTTGCAAAGATCAAACGTGGCTAAGGTTCAATTAATAAGTCCACAAAGACGTTATAGTTAGGTATCTAATCTTTAAATAAAAGTTCCTAAATAATTTTTTAAAAATTATTATTGTTATCTAAATATTTCCTCTACGAACTGACTGAACCGTGAAAGTGCGCTGAAAGTGAGTCGGCTTAATTTAGTACACATTCTAGGCGTTATTTTGAAAATCCCTACTCTGTTTGATGATTATTTGGCAAAACTGGCCCTTCGGAGTGGACTGATGTAGAAAATTATGCATTACCATTAAGCCTGTGACGGCGACCCCGCACCGGAAAGCGCAGTATTGGTCGACCCCCCACCAGGTGGACTGATGACATCAAACGGGTCGCAGGGAGCCGCTGGCAATAGGCGGCTCGGGTTCGTTGTGTTTGGAAGTCCCTAAAAAGGCCTATGTCCAATAGTGGACGTGCACCGGCTGATTTGCCTGTGCTAAAAAGTGCACACTTACACTTGCTTACTTACTATACGAACGTTACGTTAAAAGATCCTCAAAAATTACGGGTTTCAAGTTGTTGTAACAATTGATATAATGTCTGAATAACAAAAGCCCAGTGGATTTACCTGTGTAGATCCCGTAGGTGTTGTATTGAGAAATCCGTCCTTAGTGATTTTATACATTGCGTAATAAATAATTATGCTATGCTTTAAAACTGGCGCTGCAGTCGGATGTCGCTTTCCAGTAGTAAACATTTCGTAAAAATGAAGTTAATCTTTTTTCTGTAGTAATAAAATAACTCATTACGGCTAGAACTGCAGGTTAGAATGAGAGAGGAGGAGCCTACCGCGATCTGCAGCGCAAGTGTGTCTGACTTTCCTTTCGTTCACGCAGAGGCATACGATAGATACGTACATTTTAGTCACACCTGATCCGTGATGGATTAAGTCAATCGAGTATATATTTAAGAGATTTTGTGATAAGTCAATAGGTAAATCAGTGTTACTTCATTTATTCATGTATACCTAGCTAAAAGAGGAGAAACTTTGTTGGAATGAGTCATGCGGTTGTTGTTTTATTTGATACTTTACCCCTCACAGCTCTAGTACGCTGACGCATACATTTTTCCTGATGACGAGAAGGGGCAGGCAGTCATTTGAACTTTATCTGCAGTGCGTCATGATGTAGGTACAAAACTGTCTACCTGTTGGTTCCGATGGCTATTACGCATCAATTGTAATACTAAAGCACAATGGGACTTTGGCAAATTCCATCTTAATTCTTAAAGCGCTGATAAGTAAAGATAAGATATATTACATTTTGTATATATATAGTTTTTGTCTTGAATTATTTTTCAGTCAATTTTCGATTATGGCAATACTAAGAGCTATGTGAGTAACCTTTTATTTAGAATCTGTCTACTTTGCCCGTAGAATGGTAACGAGCCTCAGCCGAAACCTACCACCTAGAATTGAACCAATTCAGAAATTATTCAAATTCATTTATATATCACAAATATCCATTTGCTTATTTCCAGTAAACTTACTTTATAAACGCTTTTGAAAATCTGTTGACTATTTCTACTTGTTAGAAAGGCAATTTGTTTTTGTAGGTAAAAAATTGGTTGTCTGTAAAGTCGGTTTAATGACGATAGTTGAACGTGACAATGTCTTAAGAAAATACTGATGGAATGGTAGCATTTAATTGGTTATTAAAATTTTTAATTTAAGTATATTTTATAAATATTAATTTAAATTAATAAAATAATTGATTTTGATTTTATAAATTTATATTTTAAATTGATAATAAATATATTAACTTTTAATTTAAAATTAATATATTTAATAATTATATTTAATAGACGGATGTCGAACGCTGCCGAACGCAAAGGCCGATTGTGCTTCTTTTTTCGCTCGTTCCGCGCTCTCGTTTGGACTTCAAGCCTTACATGGAACGCCTCAAAGCGAGGTAACGACGCATGACGTCATGTTTTTTCGTGCGTGCAGCCGGCTCTACCGAATTATAAGACGTTGTCACGTCAAAAAAATGTCTCAATAACCCTTACATTAAACATTGACCTAGAGATAGGCCTTGAGACATTTATTAATCTAATATATATAACGGCGCTTGCGGTACCGTATTGTTTTTTAAAAATGATGACGTCAGCAATGCTGACGTCATTTAAACACTTATTCTTCCAATAATCACTTTATTGAGCTTAAGTTCGTATAATGACAATGTTTTGCTAAGTAATTAAATAACAATCATTTATGAAAATATTAAACAATAAATAATTAATAATAATAGTTTAAGTAACTACATATATAAAAAACAAATATCGGTTTTAAGCATTTAATTGCCACTGTGGTGACAGTGTGATCCTCTTGGCCACCATGGACTCTCCTGTTCGAGAAGCGCAGGTCGCTTCTCCCGCCATGGCATCCTGAATGACATCGTCCGCCGGCCTCTTGCTTGTGCTCACGTGCCTGTATTAGAACCTATCGGTTTAGCACGCAGCGATGGTAAAAGTCATGACGGTATGATCCTCGTTCCATAGAAGTTGGGAAAGTCACTAGTATTGGATGCAACTTGCGTTGATACTCTAGCTGCATCTCATATAGAGGCTATCCCTTCTATGGCCAGTGTTACGGCGAAGAACGCTGAACAGGCTAAGACATGCAAATAAAAGGTAATTTTGTTTTTGTGCCTTTTAGTGCGTTTTTGTGACTTCGGGGTCATGGGGATCAGAGAATCGTGCTCTTTTTGAAGATGTCTCAAAAAACTTATTGAGTCTACGGGTGACCAAATAGCTGGTAGCTACCTTGGCCAACGGATTAGTTAGGCCATTTAAAGGGGAAATGCTGCCATCATCTTAGGCACTATATCTCATTACAGTGAAGTAAAGGAGGATTTAGATTTAGAGAAAAATTTATTGCCAGAAACAGATTTAAAATTTTTACGTCCTGTATTCTAAATTTAATCAAATTTTATCTGTAGTTGCAGTCAGAAGTAGTAACATACACACACTTACACATACACACACAATAAATATCACCTTAAAATATTCTTGTATGAGGTGCAGGGCTCGCTATTTACACACACATACGCAAAGTTTGATTATAATATTCGTGTGATGTTTGTTGCAGCGTGTTACTGTGTGCGTGCGTCACACTAGCGCGAGGCGCGAGTCTTGTTGTACGCCAGTTTCCTGATGGGTTCCTCTTCGGCGCAGCCTCCGCCTCCTATCAGGTAGAAGGCGGCTGGAACGCTGACAGTACGAGTTATTCAGTTTACTATTACTTTATCTATGTGATTCTATAACAATACTTTATAACCGACAAAAACTCCTGGATTGTTTTTCGAATTCTATAAATTAGAAAAAAAATCAAGTGGCCAAAAGATTTTTTTACATATTTTATACACTGCGATGTAGTGAAATGACCGCAAAAGCTCTACTAAACTCTGGTCAGGATTCACCAATTGACGAAATTATATTTTTTCACTATTTTAGCTTTCCAAGAGTACCTTCCCGAAAATCGAAAACACTTGGACCAGAAATTGAAATGTGATATTGTAATCTGTTTTAGTTTAGTAGTTTTTAATTCACAAAAACCTTAAAATGGTTGCAGATAAATCAGAAAACATCTGGGACCACCTCACGCACACTAACCCAGAACTCATAAGAGACAAATCCAACGGAGACATCGCCGCTAACTCTTACTACCTCTATAAGAGAGACGTGCAGATGATTAGAGAGTTGGGGTTGGACTTTTACAGGTAATAAGGCCATATTATTATTATCAGCCAGAATTTTCCAGACAGTGATGCGTGCCTCTAGAGGGACTCTCTAAGAAACACGTCGTGCCCAATGAGAGAAGGGAAATGTTACGCATTTCGAAAAAAATGGGTATTTAACATCCCGCGCAGAACACTTAAGAAGTTTTCACTTCAAAAATTAATTGTAAATACTACTAGCAAATACTTTATCAGCAACTTCTCCATTGTATTCTTCTTTTCGCAATTAACCTTGTTAATAGCGAAAGGAAGGATACAATGGAGAAGTGGCTGATACGTCATCCCCTTGCATGTACTTAATGGTCACTGATCCCTATATATCAGTGACGTGTTGACTATACTCGGCAGTCTCACGCTCCCTTAAAAGATAGCCGATGAAAGCCGACTTTACTAGAACGAGTGTTACTAGCCAAGAATTACGGTTCATTCTCATTCAATAACTTTTTTGCCATAATGCGCAAAAAAGCAACATCTCTCGTGCAGCGATTACGCCCTAGCAGCAACAGCATTCTAAGGGTATTTGCTACCCGGCCCTATTGCCCCATAATAGCCCATTGTGTGCAGGTGGCGATTGGGCTCTCATAATATTAAAATGTAAATGTTAACCATGTAAACAAACAACACTAACTTAGAATGTAAGGAAAAATTGTTACTAACGCACTAATAAATTTATGGATCAATCTGGTCTGAAATAAATGATTATTATCCACAAAATCAAATCTACATTAAATGCTAATGCGTATTCACTTTTGACTTGTCATAAGCAAACCAGTATGTTAGATATTTGCATGTGTGTTTTAAAAACTTTTCTTTTACCAGATTTTCCGTATCATGGACTAGAATTCTTCCAACGGGTTTTCCCAATAAAATCAACGAGGCTGGCATGCAATACTACAACAATCTGATCAACGAACTTCTGAAGTACAACATTACGCCAATGATGACAATCTACCACTGGGATTTACCCCAAAAATTGCAAGATCTCGGTGGATGGGCCAACCCAGAAATCGTGACGTGGTACTCAGTTTATGCCAGGTTCATATTCACGCTTTTTGGTGACCGAGTGAAGTACTTCATTACGATTAATGAACCCTATTAGATTTGTAACGGTGGATACGGCGTCGGCAACCAGGCCGGTCTAGCACCAGCAATAGAGAGCAAAGGAATAGGAGAATACATGTGCGCAAAGAACGTACTCCTTGCGCATGCTAAAGCATACCACATTTATGATGAGGAGTTCAGACCAGCCCAGAAGGGGAAAGTATTTATAACACTCTGCGCGGATTGGATGGAGCCGGCCACTGACAGTGAGGCCGATTTAGAAGCAGCGAATGATGCTAATCAATTCTTTGTAAGTATATTTCACAAGCTCGCCTTTAAGCGCCTCGTTGGAATAATGTATACAAAGCATCGATTCGATCCCTGGGTCGTACTATGTATTGAGCTTTTATTTCTTCAAACAATTTCTCAGTAAAAATTTCTTAGTTGGAATGTACTCCGACCCTCAGAGACGTTGACGTTAATGTCGCTCCTACAAATTCTTATAAACATGATAATGATGATGATCGTTACATTTTTATTCTGGAATGAAGCAGCGTTGCAGTTTAGACTCCGTATATAGGCTCGACTATAAGATCTCAGGACTGGGTCTGAAGATAAGTTTAAAGTCTTTTTACCCGACTGCGTCAGAAGAAGGGTTATGTTTTTCGAGCGTATGTATGTACATACATACATACATATGTATGTATGTATGTATGTATGTATGTCCATTTCTTCGGCACGCGCTACAGCCTAAACGGCTGAACGGATTTTGACATGTGAGGTGTTGTTGAATTCGTCAAAATTGTGGTAGTGACATAGGCTATATAAATTTTCAAAATGGCGGCTGTAAATGGGGGGGAAAAGGGGGATGTGTGTATTTTTTTCTCTTATCTTAGCAATATGGGTAGGTACCAATGATATTTATATTTTTGAAATGGTCTTTTTACGACCTTTCAATTTACTTTTTCATATCGTTCATATTACTTTTTTAACAAAAAATGAAACATTATAACAAACAACACCATAAAGTATTTAGAATTTTATACAGATATAGTTAGTGATCCTTGTTTTTCTCTTTTCAGTTCATAACTTCTAAGCAGTCGGGTTTTTTGTTTTTATAATAATAATTTTTTAATATGGGTTATTCTTCATACCTTGTCTAATTCTTACTTGCTGCCAGAGGAGGCCGGTGTCAAGCTCTTTTCAAAAACTTCTACTACTTATATAATGTATATAATGGGGTAGGGTTTCGGATCAGCTAGTATAATAAAAAAATTACAAAATATTAAATTGCAAGATTATTAAAAAACAAGCAAACAGTGATCTTAGGAAATATTTTAATTTCAGTGGGTTCAATACTCCTGGCCAATATATTCGGAAACCGGAGACTTTCCCCCCGAAATGAAGAACAGGATAGCAGCAAAGAGCACGCAGCAGGGCTTCCCAAGGTCCAGACTGCCCGAGTTTACTCCAGAAGAAGTTGAATTCATCAAGGGAACTGCAGATTTCTTCGGGCTGAACCATTATACTACTAATTTAATATACAGGTAACCGGCTTGTTAGTTCAGTGGTTGCTTTGCTGCGAACTGTGAATTCTGGGCTTGAATAAGTTGCGCTATAAAAAACCGGGCTTTTTTTCTTTTCATGAAAATCGTAGAATCGAATTTGGGCGATATGTAATAATATCGTTAATCTAACTTTACCTATACCTATAAATTAAACAGCATGTTTTTCAAAAATATTAATAGCTATTTTAAATATGACAGATATTTTAGAAGGTCTAAGGAACAGAAATTTAACTTTAAATGATAATTTGGCCAGAAACGAGAGTGTACCAGATTACCCCGGTCCGTCATTCGGCGATGACCTAGGTGTAGACTGGTTACCGGCGGGGCAGTTGGGAGAGCTATCACATACCAAGGTAAAGATTGTTATTGCTAGCGGACGCGACTGTCACAAAACTCCGTCAGTTTTGTGACAAACAAATCATGTCTGTACCAAATTTAACTTTAATCAGTAATCAGTTTAACAATTACTTTCGCATTTATAATATTTGTATAGAAGTGTAAATTTATTTTCTTTTTTTAAATCAAAGTTTATTTAATTTGTTGTGCTTGTTGTACATGAGGTGCATACACGAGATCTTTAAAACTTAACACTCCATTGACTTCAAATTTAGCATATTTTCTCATTTCGCAGTGTAAATGCTAAGAAATTAAGAACGGTTATCTCGATACTCATACGGGAATGAGATCTATGCGGATAAAACCATCGTGCACAACTAGTCTAAAGTATTTAAACGAACATTTTTGTATATATTATATTTATTTACAAGTATGTTTATTTTAATTTTTTCCAGTACGTCCCATGGGGATTCACAAAACTACTGAAGCACATTAAAAACAAGTACAAGAACCCGCCAGTGTTTATAACTGAGAATGGTATCGGGTCTCCCCGAGGAATCGTGGATGACGACAGAGTTCACTACTACAAAGGATATCTGGACGCGCTGTTAGACGCGTTGGACGACGGCTGCGATGTCAGGGGATACACCGCCTGGAGTCTGTTGGACAACTTTGACTGGAAAGCTGGCTATACGTGAGTATATTCGTTAGTATCAGCCCATTTCAACGGCCTTCTTTAGGACCAGAGCCACTTTTAGAAGAGAGGATATAGAGCTTAGACTTAACACACTGGACTAACGCGCGTTGGCAAGCTTATGTTGATTATGTTTGTTCTTGAAACGATAACTATCCGATCTTGACTTAATTAATGATGACGACCGAGACTGACGGCTAAAGTCGTGGAATATTATTCCATCAACACCCTTGTAATCTTAACATACTACAAAAAAGCCACTTCCTGGTGTCTATAAGCATGGATTTTTTAAACAACGCATCTGATCAAAATGCGATTTTCACAAGAATGAAGAATTATAATATAAATATATATAGTTTAATGCATTCATTAATAATGGTTTAGGGGAGAGTGACTGCTAGTATATTATAAAAAAACAAATTGTAATCCAGAGAAAACTTCGGTCTGTACGAGGTGGACTACGACACTATTCATCGCACCCGCACGCCGCGTAAAAGCGCCTACGTGTATCGCGAGTTGGTGCGCACGCGCCGCCTCGACCACAGCTACGCGCCCGACCTCTCAGAGCCGCTCACCATAGCGCCCGGAAACTGACATGATGATGATGATGATGATGTCTGATATATTTAAATTGAAAACAGCTTAAATTTTATGCCAAACATACATTTGTGTTTGAAATAAAATTTCTAACTTCTTCTTGTTATTTGATTTCTTAAACGACTTCAAAACGCACTACAAAGTACAATAACTAACTATGTCATTTAGTTATGTGTCTTACTATCTGTGTCATTTAGTTGCTTTAATTTACTTAAGCATATCTATGAAGTCAGTGCCAGCAAGTTTAAGAAACATTTATTTAACGTAGTAAAGCAGTTTGTGGTTCCTTAAAGTAGAAACCTTGGCTGGCACCGACTCCTAAATGCGTAAGTATGCTTAGTACCTTTTAGTGATTTATCGCCCCGTAACGTACTCGTACTATACTGTTATAGTATATTATACGACACTTGTAGCCAAAAAGCTACCGATACTTACAAAAAAACCGTAATCGCTGCAAGTGTGCCTATAAAATTTGAAGAGTTCCTTCAATTTTCCCAGGACAATGGGACCATCTTGGAAGTGTGCTCTTTCTGATACAAAAAGAATTATTAAAATCGGAGACTCTGTAAAAAGTTATGCGTGGTCATACATAAAAAAAATATACGTGTCGAATTGAGAACCTCTTCCGTTTTTTTCGTCGGTTAAAATTCTCAACGACCGTATATATTTTTTTTCATGTGTGTTCACGCATAACTTCGTCGCTTATGAACCTATTTGGATGATTCTTTTCTTGTTGAAAAGGAAATAGTCCGGTGATGGTAACTAAAAAAAATTGTAGGGAAAACTTTTGTTAATTTTTCCGTTAAGTATTTTATTATACTACAATTTAATATAGGTCTGGAGTAAAGCTGATGATGGAGCCAAATTACACATGAGGATACTTCTCAACGATTTATTGCAGTTACCTTGTGTTTGGGTTTGATTAATTTGTCTCGATGAGAACTTTACATTTAGATGGGCTGTGACTGTCATTAAGGGTCTGGTGATGAAGACGGAAGGTCAGTTAAGGGAGCTCCTTAACGGTTTACAGTAGCTACCTTGTGATTAGGCTTGATTAATTTGTCTCGATGAGAACTTTACATTTAGATGGGCTATAACTGTCTGGTGATGAAGACAAAGGAAGATTTACGATAGCTACCTTGTGATTGGACTTGATTAAAGTCATATGATGATGAGATGATAACTTTATAGGCACATTTGCAGCATTGTCGGAATTTTATAAGTGGATATTGGTTTGGTAATTGGTACGTATGGTTAAGAACGAGTAGGTTTTACGTATATTCGCTGTCGATAAACCAGTAAAAAGAATGAAATATTTTTTTTTAATAAAAAATAAAAACGCCTTTAAATCGCACTAAAAAGTAAAAAATAACTGCGTCATTTTGTTACTTCAATTTACTTAACAACATCTATGAAGTCGCCTAGCAGAGATTCCAGTAGTAAAGTCATCTTTGCACACTTGGTTGCTAGAAATTGCGTTGTAAAACGTATAGGATAATTATTATTTAAGAATGTGCAATAAAAAATAAATTTAAAAAATATACTTTATGTACCTACAGATTGTCACGTCTAAGTCCTGTAAGTCGACCCTAATATCTTTCACTCTCAACATTTTTTTAAGTCTGTTGGTGTCTTCACTGGACCTTAATTTAAAATGTTCTGAATTTGCTTCAGGAACGCTCGGCTTTGCCTGCCTGCTTGATAATCTTTTTTTTTTACATTTAACTTTCATTTTAAGTTACCTCTTTGTTTATTAGATTGAAATAAAAACACGATTTTCAATAAATATTTTTATTACAATTGTAAATATCTTGAATCAAATATTTATATCTCAGAATCAAAACAACATTGAGTCAATGGAAACAAATGAATCCGATTTTCTTTGGTAAGTTTCACACAAAATTTTCTTATCGAATTCTTCAAGAATGTCTTTGTCTAGATGACGGTTCACAATAGCAGCGCAACGCATGTCCTGAGTTGCATGCGCCAAAGGAACTTGCAATTGGTATTCTAGGACATTTTGTAGCGAAAGACTTGGCAAAGAGAGAGATTTAACGCTATTAGAATTGCAAGTAGATGACCAAGGCCGAATTAGAACCAAGAGGGAGCGAAGGGATCGTGGCTTTAAATTATATCGCTTAACTTGTACAATTCTTGCGTATGCAGCTTCAATTAATTCTTTAGCATATTGAATGGAATGATCAATACGTCCCAACAGCATCTGCACACAAAACGATACTCTATCTTCCCAAGAAGAGATATGTTTCAGCTCGATCTCCAGATTCCTAGGAACCCCAGGTTTATCATCGTAAACCAATGGCAATATTACCAGGCAGATGGCAGATTTTCTACCCGTTCTCAGAGGCGTTCCACAAGGCTCTATACTGAGCCCAATCCTCTTTGCCCTATACTTTACTGATATCGTCAGATGTACTCGTATTAACAACTGCAGGTATTCTTGTTACACAGACGACTTTACTTCTCATTTCGACGACCTTAAGATGCATCAGAGGCAATAGCTAACATTAGCCAAGACCTAGAGAAAATAGCTATGTCAGAAATAAATTAATTAAATAGCACCTTTTTTATTATTAAAATTTACTTATATTTTCCCTATATGCCTATATATTTTGAAATTTTTATAATTTGAAACACAAATTATACACATAAATATTTGAAATTATAAGGTCTCTTATTGAATTTAAATTTGTAGATATCGTTTAATAATATTATAATATATTAGATCATGTCAGTAAATATAGCGAAATGGCACATGCCTGATAATCAGTAATACTACGATGCTAAAGCTGGTACATTAAATGTACGTAATTAAGTTATTTTTTAACTTTCTACCACTCTTTTTGTTTTTTTCCTTTACTGGCGAATAAAATTGAAATAAAAAGCACACGTGATTTTCAATAATTCATTTTATTACATGAATCAAATATTTATATCCCAGAATTAAAACAACATTGAGTCAATGTTAACAAATGGATTTGCTTGTGTTTGGTAAGTTTCACACAAATTTTTGTTATCGAATTCTTCAAGAATGTCTTTGTCTAGATGACGATTCACAATAGCAGCGCAACGCATGTCCTGAGTTGCATGCGCCAAAGGAACTTGCAGTTGGTATTCTAGGACTTTTTGAAGCGAAAGACTTGGCAAAGAGATAGAAGACTTATCGCTATTAGAATTACAAGTAGATGACCAAGGCCGAATTAGAACCAAGAGGGACCGTAGGGATCGTGACTCTGAATTATAGCGCCTAACTTGTACAATTCTTGCGTATGCGGCCTCAATTAATTCTTTTGCATATTGAATAGAATGATCAATACGTCCGAACAGCATCTGCACACAAAACGATACTTTATCTTCCCAAAGAGATAAGTTCTTCAACTCGATCTCTAGATTTCCAGGGTTGTAATTATCGTTAACCAATAACTTGAACATGTGGTTAGCTATAGCAGTCTGTAAAGATTCTTCTGTTTTAAATTTAGCAAATTTTTCATTAAATGTTGCTAAAATTTCCTGCGGTCCACCACCGATGCAGAAAACTGTGCCACGCAACCCTGTTAGAATGTTTTTAGAAAATGTTATTTCATTATTGATTTCAGACAATGAAAAGCTGTACCGACACAGAAGCACTAAATTTATTTAACTATAGATGGCGTTGTTATGTAATTTGTATCTAAATATATTTAAAAAAAATACTGAGCAAAATTCAGTCAACCAGGTGCTAACTTTAATACTTGCCAAAATCAATGCACTACGTTATTTACTCGTTTTAAGAATATCGTAATATCCTACTACTATTATAAAGGCGAAAGTTTGTATGGATGTATGGATGTATGGATGTTTGTTACTCTTTCACGTAAAAACTACTGAATGGATTTGAATGAAACTTTACCACAATATAGCTTATACATCAGAATAACACATAGGCTACATTTTATACCGAAATTCCCACGGGAACGAGAACTACGCGGGTGAAACCGCGGGCGTCCTCTAGTTAAAAATAACGATAATTGATTTTCATGAACTGAAAGTCTTACCAGTATCTTCGAGAATCGCTGCCATTTCTAAGGCTACCAAAACTCCACTTTCATATCCAAGAAGATAAAAGCGCTGTTTTAATTGAATTTTTTTCAGAAGAATCTGAAAAAAAGCATGAAATTGATTAAAATAATTAGAACCCTATACTTGCCCAAATCCAATATGTAATTTTGTTATAATATTGTTATCATTGTCACTTATTTTATGCAAACAAATAAGTAAAAGGATAATAAACGGTATTTTTAAACCTACTACTAAAAACAAAAATACGGGACATGATTTTGTTAAACTTCAACTATTTGTATATAAAGTACAAACCTCAGTATATCTCTTTGCTATTTCTTGTATAGTCTCATGTGACTTATCAACTCCTGGCTGCAATACTAGTGCAGGTAACTTGACCCGCCCGCACAGTTCACGGAATCGCACATGTAGTCCTTCTACTCCCGGCACTATGCACAGATATGTTTCGTTAACGTCATATTCATTAGCTATCTGAAACAATTTATATATTTCGTTTTCTTATGATACGTATTTCATCAATATTTTTAATTAATTACAAAGTATTTGCTCACAAATGTTTAGCACTTTTTGGCTCAAAATTTATCTTTTAAATCTAATTATAATAAAATTGGGTATAAACTATAATCAGGGACAAATAATTGATTTATCCCTGAGTCAAGAGGCTCTTACCGTGGCAGAACTGGTGCTTAGTGTTGGTAAAAATACTGTTTCTGTTGTAGCCAGGAGTTCATCCGGATCAAAGTGAGAAAAGAAAGTTTGCAAATCCTCAGTTTCAGTTAAAACTTCATTTTTCACATTACCTGCCAACTCCCATAACCTGCAAGTTCAAACCGTCATGTAGAGTGAACTGCAAATCAGTATGTTATGTGCACCATTTTTGTCATAGGCAAAAGTCTATTATAATAATAATACTTACTGATTTATTGTTAATGCTGGTATATTGCTTTCATCTAGTGAAATATTGTGAACATCCCGCAAATAAGCTCTAACAATTTGAGATTTTGATTGATCCATTTCTAGTTCTTCAAGTGTTATATCTTGCGATGATAACATTCCATCAAGAATCGGGATATCTAATCAACAATTTTACAAAAATATTCACACATTTACAGTGACATGACATTATGTGCCCACACTGGGTTCATGGACTTCTTTAGAAAAACTGATGTGGAATGTGAATATGTTAAAATAGTAGTTACTTCAAAAGATTAAAACAGTGACATTATTTTATGGTATTTCTTATTCATGACCTACTGAAAACTAAAATGCAATGTGTTTTTTTTGGATTATGATTTGGATAATTATTTTTTTGGAAGCAAGTAGTAAAAGGAGTTAAGAGTTAAGAAGTAAAAGGAGAATAAATATGTAAGTACCAGCTAAAATAGCCAATTCTTCTAATAAGTTGTTAAAATATCTGTGTTTACGATGCACAGATATAAAGGGTTGTTTGTAACATATAGCTTTTTCTATAGCATTAATAGCGTCACTGACTGAAAAATATTCATTACTTTCAACCTGTAAAAAAGGAGGCAACATATAATTAAATCCCTAATATAACGTGTTATTTCCACATTTAAAAAATCTTACGACCTTTAACGATGGCAATTTGATTGTCATGAATCGATCTTCTGGCTCCGTTAGTTTAATTATATTATTGCTGATACCTTCTCTGGCGTCTATTAATGCAAAATACCTGAAACCATATGTCACATACACCAAGTTAGGATGTATTTAGTACACACACTAAATAAAATAGTTGCTTAATGTTTATATTTACTTTGTAAGACGATTCAATTTTCGTATGGCTCGAGTCAAATCTTCCAAGTAAACATTATTATTATATTCATTTTGTGAATTAGAACTTAAAATAAAATATATTCCTTCAACATTTTCATTTGTATTGCTAGTTAGTAAATTAAATATATCTTCATTCCATAAATTTCCGTACGATATAGTACATTGAACTCCTAGTTCTTCCCAGGACCTGGAAATCCATTTTTTCAGCTGATTAGTGTCGGTATTTGCAATGATAATTTAAAACACTAATAGACTATAACAGCCCGGTTCCAGATTATATTACATAATCACCTAATTTTAAACAAAAGACTATTTGACTTTTTTGTGCAACGCAGTAATAATCTTCTAGCTCCTCGTTTTATTAATCTGTCGGCTAATTGCATTCCCAAAACGACATTTTCAGATAACAGTATTTGCAGTCGATCAGATGAGCAGCTTATTCTGAAAAAATATTGATATCATATTACATATTATGTAACAAGCATTTACTCAGGACGCCACAAGTACGTTAGGTCAACTACATTGAATATTACAGAATTTACAGTTTAACAGGTATGGATATGGAAATGGAAGATGGAACTCTTTTGGATTTACTGTGTCCCTGTGTTAAAGCTACGAAGGGGCATTGGCTTGCTGCCGAAAACCATCAAACTAATACACTTGTGACATTGTGTGATATATGAGGCACGCATCGTGCCACTCGCGGTCACCTTAATTAGCTTAGGAACACGTTTCTCTGCCGGCTCTTCGGACAATAACCGTTTATCATAGTACGCCGTGGTTTCCATCGATGTGCATTCTGACAAAAACGACTTTCGACGTGGAAAAAACATCACATAGTACATATTATATGAGTAAAAGGCAAGGATAGCAATTCCGTAAACTTTATTTTCTATTATTATCTATTGTTTAAACCACAGACTAGATTCAAGACTTTAAAAATGCTGATTATTAACATAGTAACGAAAAAATTGTAGGTATTTTATAATTTTACCTATTCTGAACGTAGGATATATCGTCTTGTAAATGCAGTAGCACTTCGCCCACATGTCTGCAGCTCGCTTGTAGCCGCAGCGCACGTGAAGCGTGCTCCGCCGCGTATACCACGCGAGACAGTGGGCGCACGTAGCCACGGGCGATGCCCTCGCTCACCATCACTTGTAATTTCTGGTTTATTTTACAATAAAAATCATTAGAAATTGCTCTGTTTGCAGAAAAGTGCTAACAAGTAGAACGTAATTTAGATAGACACAGATGGCGCTAAAATAGCGCATTCTATCTTGTCGAACTATTTTACTTATTTAATTAGAACAATTAGTGGGAAACACAATAATTAAACTTTATAGATATATTTTACTTAGTAACATGCTTAATAGTTTTAATAAATTTCACGCTAGGAAACTCACATTTGCTTTTGTCGAACAAAGAAAATTTTTCGGAGCAAGTTAAGTGAAATAGTATTTTTGTATGAAATGTCAAATCACGAAAAAATCTTTCAGAATTAGAATGATACTACTTTATCAGGACGATATTTTGTAGGATCAGCAGGTATAACATTTTAATAAAAACGTTCCGTTGATATTACTTACTTTCAAATCTTCTTCATTTTTAATATTGAACAGTGAGGAAAATTGTAATGTGTTATAAGTGGCACATCCACTTAAATGAAACAATCCAAATGTATAATCTTCATCGTCCAGCATAAGCGAGGTATCCACAACAGATCCACGTAATTTACAACATTCCAATGATGACTGAAATTAATTAATTTGATGTTTTTAAAAGATATTAAGGCACAATTACAACATATAGAGAGCAAAAATTTGAATTTGCAAATAATTGGCCATTAATATAAAATCAAGAATCATAACAGCTAAATTTGAACCTACATCTCGTAGTTTGCCTTTTAAAGAGGATATAACAATGTCACAACCTCTTCCGTTTGTACCATTAAGAACCATATCCTTAAAACTACAGTCCTGAGAGCAGCCGATTTGATCCTCTGAAAAAAAAATTTACCCTCGTAAATACTCACATAGTATAGGTTATTAATAGTCGTACAATAGATAATGCTTATTACCTTTAAGTTCCGGAAACAATTTTATCAAAAATATTTTTCTGTTGATGTCACTCACTGTGGTATATATGTTACAGTCGTGTGCGAATGCGATGGATATAATCGCTTGACCTAAAGCCCCCGCACCGTCGTGCACAAGAATACTGTTGCCACGGTAAAACCTAGCTTTAAAGCACTGTAAAACCATAAACATTTAAACAAACTTTTGAAATTTCAACTTATATAAAAGAAAAACATAAAAGAAATATGTAATTACAAGACAGTAGAATGCCAAGCAGTAAGCTAAAGGAACAGTAGCTGCTTCCTCTAAAGTCCAATGTTTAGGCACAGGCCAAAGCAGTTCAGGCTTTGCTTGGACTTGTGTGCTAATTGATTCTTCTTGGACAATACCCATCACGCGGTCTTTTCTGAAAATTATTACATTTTTATTGCGACTGCGACATAGACCTGATATAGTGATAGTCGATCTATCAGTGCACTGTGCAATGATTGTTGATATTACTGTTGTGCATAACGATAACCTCGTTAAAGGCAAAAAAATGCTTCTCGCGAAATTAGCGCTATGTGAGAATTGTCATTGTTCCGATAGTCGTTTCAGTCAATGTTTCTTATTTGGAAGTTATGACCAACATCTTTTGTTTCGCTTCGCTGTTTGTATCAAGGGTCGAATACAGAAAGAAACAGACCTTGAAACGAAGCGTATTGTGAGGAGTTCTATACATATAAATATTTGTATATTAAGCAACTATGTTATGAACTTAAAAAATGTACGAGTAAATTAAAATATAAGATAAATATATCCGATGGTAAATTTTCATACCTATTTGTAACACCACTGAAGTCATATTCGATCACTTTCTTATTATCCATGCTTTTGCTTGGAGCTAATCCAAATACTTTATTTAGATACGCATCGTTTGAGCCTGCATAATGTACCTAAAATATTAAAATGTTATACATTTATGAAAAATACTGAAAAGATGATTCGAAATTAGATTTTTCTCCTACCTTTACTGAAATCCCTCGATAATTTGGTTTTACAACTTTTGACCATTGCGTGAAATTGTTATCACCTAAACGTGTCACTTCCAGTGCTATTTTATTATGTTGTGATATACTTTCTTGAATTGGTATCGAATATTCTTCACATCGAATATCCTTAAAACAGTTATTCCAATGCATATTTATTGTATTATAGTATCTACCATTCCGAGGACTTTGTTGTGAACTGAACATTTATGATATCATTATATATCGGGAATCATTTCTTGATTTGTTTCATTCGCTTGACCATTCTATTCTAAATTATTTTATAATACCACAGTAACAATATTTGAGTTACGGTAAGTGATTGTATGTAGACGGTTTTGTCCAAAAAAAAGCAAAATAATGTACAAAATAAATAAAAAGTACTCACACTTATATAATTGGTAGAAAAATGAGGAACCACCTTTTTAAAAGCAATTAGTTCATTATTTGGTGAAGGCATGTCGTGGAATTTGATATTTTCAATTAGGATTCCTCCGCATCTTAGTATGTAATAAAATGATAAGGATTATAATATCGTATATATAAGCAGTATAGCGTTTATAAATAATATAACTTTTAATGTATTATTAACAATGAAAGATATGTATTGTTAAGAAAATACCTGGTAGTATCCATTACATCACATATTGTAGCCGTTATAACATTTACATCGTCTTCTGCAGTTAAATTGTGTCTTGTATGCTTATTAACGTCAATGATGATCTGTCTTATGAAATTAGGCTGCGAAATGCTTTCGTGAAGACGTCTTAGTATATTTAGTTGGATCATACCGTCAATAAGAGTCACCCAATTGCTTTCCCACAGTAGATGAGCTTTTGTAAGTGACGTGTTAGCGTCATATATACTACGGAAGTTATCCCTGAAAATTATAATACATATATTGATTCGAAAGAAATGACGATATATTATGTTGCATCATTTAATAAGTAACAAGAAGGAATAATGTAAGACTATTGTTTTATATGTAATCATATCTGGCATTGCATAACTATGATAAAACTTGAAACACAAAAGAGAACATTTTTATTTGCTGCAAAATATTTCTTAAGCGTTTTAAAATTGTTACAATTTGTAACTGTTCTCTTAACTCACTTGTAGCTATAGTCTCTAGCATCAAATAATTCGTAAATATCATCTGATTTGAGCTCAAAGTCTTCCATTACATTTAATTCATCTTTTTCGTCTAGGCATTTATTTATTTCACTGGTAATCAATCCAGATGCAACTTTAATATTGTTGTTCAAAACCTAAAAATCAAAATGCACCTTTGAAAATATATAATCAACACCATCTAAATCCTTATTTATGATACTTTTAGTAACGCAGAACCTAAACATTTGCTTTTACCTTTTCATAATAACTGTTATTAAACACTTTAATTTAAACTTTTAAGCTATCCATTGTAAGGAATTGTTACCTCGAAGTAGCCTCTGACCCTTTGAATAGCTACATTAAGTCGCAAATGGTCGTGATCCTGTAGCACAGGTTGTAAGAAAAGATGTACATGTTCAAACTTGACCGAGAGTTGTTTTTTTGGGACTCCCAACACCATAGCTAATGTATCCCAAACTGCTACAATTACAGCAGCATAAGGATATGTGTTTCTTCCTGAAATTCATGCATTTAATGATGTTTTTATTTTGAACTCTCACTTTTGAGCGCCTTCGGTCGTGGCTAGTTACCTCGTGTTGAACGGAAAGAGGTAAGGATTATATGCTGCTCTTAATAATTTAACTCACTTCCATCTCACGTTTATCACTTACCATTAGCTGTATTACAGTCAACTTATGATGAAAAAAAATCAAAGATCTTTAAAACATCAAACCGATAAAGTCATGGACGTCCAAACATTTTATTTATCTATACTTTAAGACTGTGTATATACTTTAATAGGCCTTATTGTGTACATTGAAGATTTTTTTGAAAAAGAGAAGACAGACATAAGAAAAAGAACAAAGATGTTTTAGAACATTCTCGGACAAAACTTCGCGGACAAAACTTGGATCTCAAAAGCAAATGACAAGCAGTTGTGGGGAAAAATAGAGGAGGCTCGTAGAGAATCTCCATATACTTTGGTCAATCCATTAAGACTCGCCCCATTATTTCTCGCGAGGGGAAACCGAAGGGTGCGGGGAGTACAGTTCGAACATCAGCCTCGAGTCGACCACGGCTCGATGTAAGGCTATATGCGCTCTTATAGGTTGTGTCACTGCCATCACACGGAATCACTTACCTACTATTTTTTTTACCAATATTATATTTATAATGTCAAAAAAACGTATCGTATGATGATTAACCACATATTTAAATGTGACTTAGCCAGAAGAATCGTTCCGTTGCTCATTCCTTCAGGTTGACCGACTCGACTTTATTTTTTCTACAAAGGTCACTTGATTGGCTTGTTACAGCCGATATGGATTTTTCAAATTTGTCCAAGTCTAGCTGGTGTAAGGCTTTGGTCATTGGTAGTTACCATCCTACTGACAAAGACGTTACGTCAAGCAATTTAGCTTTCCAGTACGGTATCGTGTAGAAACTGAAGGAATGTAGATTTCATGCTACTCCTAACAAGTTAGCCCGCTTCCATCTTAATTTGCATCATCGCTTACCATCAAGTGTGATTATAGCTAAGATATACCATCATGGCTTCACGCTTTACAAAAACACTAGGGGTATGGTAGACAAGGCAATGTGGAGCTGAGCTCAATCATTAAACTGTTTAAACAAATGATGCATAATATCTCGTCCCATGATCTGATGTGAGATGAAAGTATCTTCTTTGATTTGTTTTTATACTCTAATAATAAAAGAGCCGAGCGCCAAAGTCCTAGTAGAGTATTTTCACCATCTTGAGGGGAACAACGGAGTTGGGTAGTTAGTTTGTGTCTAGAGTGCGGTGAGGATATTTGGTCGAGTTGGACCAGTGTAAAAGTGTTCTTAAAAAGTAAATTAAATTAGCGAGTAAAGTAAATAAAGAATTATAGAAATCTACTTCATGTATCAAAACATTGTGAATTTGCAATATATCTCCTTGTGAGGACCAAGACTTGTGTTTTGCGCTTAAGTAAGTCTTTGTAATCCTAGAAAACGCCCAAGGGATTAAGAACCACTAAAGATGATGTCAAGGAGAATGGTGATACTCCGACATATATATTAACCTATATTACTATAATTTTGCTGTGCAGGACCAAATCGACATATTCATTTTAAAAAAATGGGTTAAAATTAAGTAGAGCATACTGCTAGTCAAACATGACATTCTTGTTGACTTAACTAACTTGACACTTTGTGTGAGTGTGCACACATTGCTACTCGTCACGTAGTAATAGAACTCACATTCTTGCAGTTTTTATTGCACACCTGCACTGTAAGCGTTTGAAAAACAAAAAACGACGAGCCATCATGGATTGACCAATCTATATTTATCTATGAAAAAAAATGTTTTATTGGAAAAATATTTTACTGATATTTGTTTCTTGCGTGTTACATTTTTTATGTATTCCAATAAAATTTGTATGGAAATAAGGAGGTAAAGTTTGTAAGTTTGTAAATAAAACTCTGTTGGGGCTAATCTTCGGAACTACTGATCCGATTTTAAAAATTCTTTCACCAGTGGAATGTTAAATTATCGGTGAGTGTTATAAGTCATATTTGATATTTGTATTGTATATATTACCCGAGTTGTCACAGTTTTTGTCGCGCGAGTCGGACCGTGAAATTTATTAAACCAGCTTTATGCGCGTACGCTGCTGCCTTAGCTACTGGATATAATTAAAAACATTGTATGAAAACTTTATGCATCTTAAAAAGTCCTATAAAAAGTCCGCGATAGAATTTATCTATCTTTTATATTTTGGCAGATATATAATTTTTTGTGTTTTAAAAAATCATTTAATTCATATGCTTACGTTTACGTCATTATTTATACAACTAGACTTAAATCCTTATCAAAATAAATTATTTAATAATCACAAAGATATTGTAGAGATAAGATTTGCCTTTTACAGTATGTTAATTAGTTATATAGTTTCGGAGATATTACAAAATTTCTAAAAACATAACATTGCCGCTATATCGTCCAAATTAAGTTGACTTTCTCAATAAATTAATCACAAGGATATTATAGAGGTAACATTTGCCTTTTACAGTATGTTAATTAGTTATATAGTTTCGGAGATATTACAAAATTTCTAAAAACATAACATTGTCGTATATGTGTTATGTTATACGTACTGAATAGGGGTCAACATTTTGGTATTGATATTCTTTGAGAATTCGATCTTTGATCTTATCTTTCAATTTATTTGGCTTAACAGACCATATTTATATAATATACGAAAAAGTTTGTTCGTTTGTTTAAACGGGCTAATCTCTATGCATCATCTCTCTGCATGTCGGATTGTAAATTATTTTTTTTATTATTAAAGCTAGACTCAAAAGTGAAATAGACTGTTTAATACAAGCTATACACATCAGCTTGCCATACATATATATTGTTAATGTTAATGTACTATACTATCGTACAATGTTTAACAAAAATGTAGATATTTAGTACACGGGATGGGACGTAGGATATTGCTTCACGGGAAACTATAAAAAAATTAAATTGAGAGGGGGAGCGGGGAAAGAGAGCACACTTTATATGAAAGTCTGTCATTAAAATTAAAAGGGGACCCAAGAGGTTTTCACGCAGACGAAGTCGCGGGCGACTGCTAGTATTCTATAATTCCGCTAAGTTTTTTCCTTCAATGTCTCTAAGTAGGTATTATTTTTTATTTCACACGAGCATCTTCAACCGCAGCCGTAAGAAATAATCATAAATATGACTCCTAAATAAATGATTTCACTAATCTATACATGTAGACATTTATTGATATGAACGAATGTAACTGAACACGTGCCTCACAGAGTCTATGACGTTATTTTTTAACTTCAAGTTCACATTTATGGAGATTCCGTTCAATAGACGTTTTATTTATTTATTGTGTACATAAAAAGTTTACATAGATATTCTTTGAGCTTTAGCGCTAAAAATCATTCATTAATCTAGGTGCATTAACAATTACACAATATATAAAATTATTATTATAAAAACAAAAAACCTGACTGCTTAGAAGTTATGAACTGAAAAGAGAAAAACAAGGATCACTATATCTGTATAAAATTCTAAATACTTTATGGTGCTGCAAACGGGGACAAAATACTTTAACCTGCGGGGAAAGAAAGATCTAACTTTTCCCCGCCTGCAGCACCATAAAGTATTTAGAATTTTATGTTATAACTTCTAGCAGTCAGTTTTTGTTTTTATAATAATAATTTTATTTCAGACTTTTTAGTTATAGTTTATGGTATAGAAATGAGACGGTACACTTTTTGCCATTTTTTGTTAAAAAAGTAATATGAACATGATATGATATTTATATTTTTGAAATGATCTTTTTACGACCTTTCAATTGGTACCCATATTGCTAAGATAAGAGAAAAAAATGCACACATCCCCCTTTTTTCCCCCATTTGCAGCCGCCATTTTGAAAATTTATATAGCCTATGTCACTACCACAATTTTGACAAATTCAACGACACCTCACATGTCAAAATCCGTTCAGCCGTTTAGGCTGTAGCGCGTGCCGAAGAAATGGACATACATACATACATACATACATACATACATACACACATACATACATACATACATACGCTCGAAAAACATAACCCTCCTTCTGACGCAGTCGGGTAAAAAGGTATCTTAATACTTAAGAAACCACCCACCTTGTCTAATGTCTCGATGATAACAAGTATTGCATCATTTTGAATTATGTCAAAAATGGATTATTTAACTCTGTGAATTTAGTAAATCTAAAACTATTGTCAGTCATTGACGACCTGTTGTAGAAAAAAATCAAACTGCTTAAAATGATACGTACCATGTTTCGTGATGCGCCCACTCCACTAAATGTGACAACATTGGTGTTCCAGTGGAAACTGGAAATTCTACTTTCGGGTATAGAACTTGCACTTGCGAGTTGTATCCCACCATGTAGAGACTATAAGAATTTTGAACATTTTCTGAATGATGACCATGAAATAATAAGCTAGTTATTTCATTAATATTCTTAAAATTACTTACTTTCCGATAGCTTGCAGGAAGTAGACTGCATTATCGGGGTGACCACGTCTGGTCAGTGGCACGTGCTTGCAGGAGGCAGGCAGAGAACGCTTTAGAATAGCCTGCAAAAGACCATGAGGAGCAATTTCTACTACCACAGCATTTGATGGGATGAGCCTCGATGTCTCCTCAAAAAGAACTGAATTCTGCAACAAGTTGTTAATTACATATATTAATTAATGCTGTATTATATTATTTAAGATTATTTTGTCTCTGAATATAGAATATTTATCAAAACATCGTTGGTGTTCTTGTTTCAATTGTGATGAACTTCAATGTACAATTTATTTACATATTTTTAGGGACAGTATAACAGTCTTCCTTGGAACCTTTTTTTTCATTATTTTCTAATTAAGATACGATTTTTACGCTTAGGCACTAGTAGTTCTCTCTATTGCTGGACGTAGACAACTAACAAAATACAAATACTCACAAGTAAGTTATTCGTGTGATATTCTGCGGATGAATATTTGGCAATGGGATCATTCCATTTCTCTTGTGGCACTGACGTTGAAACCCAGCGGTTACTGCGTTCTTTTGGCGCCGTGATCACATCACTCAAATATTCGAGCAGCTTTGGACCTGCTTCAGCTATGTATCGCGAATGATAGGCAATGTTCGAGCATGGCACCTCTTTGGCAAATATTCCCTTCGCAGCAAGCTGAGCGACGAATTCTTTCATGATATCGGCGGGACCAGAAATTGTGCTGGAGTCGGGGCCATTGTGGCAAGCTATTTCTATTTCAGGTGGAACTATTTTAGACATCTGTAAGATAGTGATTGTCAATATTTATTGTGTTGCGTGATCTCGTCCTCACTTTTGTACACTATGTAGTCGTACTCTTGTACTACTGCGCTGTCACAATCTTCAAATATTAGAAAAATAAATTTTATTTTTACTCTATGTCAACAAACCTATTCTGTGGTTTGTCGATCCGCCATCTTTGCTTGTCACCTGTTAATGTCATTGTACTTTTTTGTGCGATTGCGTTGTCACTGAATATTTTTTCATTTTCTATTTTTCATGTTATTTTCAAGTTAATTTGTGTTAAAATGCATAAACGGAAACGAAAATATGAATAATATATCAATAGAAGATTGGAATCTATTGATTCATTACTTAGTGAGTAAAATTGTCGCAAGGTTATATTGTGCGAGCCGTTAAGGTAATGTGTGTAAAAATGAATAAGCGGGAGCAAAATTATCAACCAAAAATCAACGGAGGATCGGAATGGATTGAGTCATTTCTTATAAAACAAAATCGTCGCGACGCCATAACGTGTGAGTAGTAACCTAATATATTTATATTATCTTCTAATTCAAGTATATCTTGAAGTCGTAATTACTTTTTTAATACAAGTTAGAATACACCGACCTTTAACGAGAGGTGAGCATTTGGTATATTACGATATACATAAAACGATTAAGAAGAAATTCGCTGTAGGCCTTCAAAGTGTTGACTGTTCATACCACCCAGAGCTTTCACGAGAGGTTAGCCGTGGTATATTATGTTGAAACGTCCACTTTGCAGCGAGAACAGTCTGTACGCCACTAAGGTGTTGACTGTTCATACCACCCAGAGCTTTCACGAGAGGTTAGCCCGTGGTATATTAAGATGATCATAAAACGATTCAGCAAAATTCGCTGTAGGCCTTCAAAGTGTTGACTGTCCATACCACCCAGAGCTTTCACGAGAGGTTAGCCCGTGGTATATTAAGATGATCATAAAACGATTCAGCAAAATTCGCTGTAGGCCTTCAAAGTGTTGACTGTCCATACCACCCAGAGCTTTCACGAGAGGTTAGCCGTGGTATATTATGTTGATAAGTCCACTTTGCAGCAAGAATAGTCTGTACGCCACCAAGGTGTTGACTGTTCATACCACCCAGAGCTTTCACGTGAGGTTAGCCCGTGGTATATTAAGAGGCACATTAAACGATTCAGCAAAATTAACTGGAGGCCTTCAATGTGTTGATTGTTTATACCACCCAGAGCTTTCACGACAGGTTAGCCCGTGGTACATTATGTTGGTAAGTACACTTTGCAGCTAAAATGTCTGTACGCCATCAAGGTGTTGACAATCTATACCATCCAAAGCTTTCACGAGAGGTCAGCTTGTGGTATTTTATATTGATAATCACACTTTACAGCAAAATAGGATGTACGCTATCGAGGTGTCGACTGCTTCTATTCAGTGCTTTCACGAGATGTTTGCCAACTTTGTATATTACGTTACTCATCACAGAATTTAACGCGCATACGCTGTATTTTATAGAAGTGTTGACATTAATACTCGGAGCTTACACGAGAGGTTAGCCCGTGATATCTATGCGTTGTTTGTCACACTATTTACCAAACTTACACTGTAACACTAGATACGAATGTTGAATGTGTATTCTTAGAATTTTCACGGAGATTGATGATAGAACTTTTACGTAACAGTCTGAATTGTAAGCCATCTGTATTTTCAGGTGATTTGGAGTCTTTCAGTGATAGTCTGCATTATCCTTCAGCGTGTTATCCACTGTAGTAGATTGTGGATTCAACTGACTATCGGCACTATTTATCAAATAAAACAGAACAAACACTATTAATTAATTTACATTTATATAAAAGTAAGCAAAAAAGTTGATAATAGCCGCAAACAATAACGTGCCATGCGATGTCGCTCGAGTGAAAAAGTAGGCATGTGGCAGTCGACACTGACCAAGCGCCGGCCGCAGCCAGGGTTATCTTACGAAGTACTCGTTGATGCGGCGCGCGCGCAGAATTTTTTTTTTTCTATCTTCGCTATCAGTGAAGTATTGCTCGACTTTATAGCGGAACGGTTTGTTGTGTATTAACGTCCGTCACACCCCCAAACCGAAGCACCCTCACCGTATTAGAAATTGAAAGAGTCCACACTAGTATCACTTATCTTAATTATTATAATAATAATTATTTTTTCTTCTGCCATCTTCGTACAGTTGTCAAAGAGACAGGGGGGGGGGAACAGACATAGATACCAGTGCTTGCAGGACAAACAACAAATGAGAGCCGCAATTCCTGATCTGGCATTCAGTATAGATTGAGAAGATGCTAATTAGACTAACACCTTGATACAGACTGCTGTGTCGAATTACTCATTCAGGGACAAGGTTCAAAACGAGGCGAAGTTGGGAATAAGTTTAGAGAACTGCTATCGAATACAAAACCTCAAACTTTGTCTAAGTTACTCAATTTATACTTTTGAAGCCCGCAACAATCGCAGTTGCTATGTCCGAGTAAGCAGAAACCAAAGCACAAGCAGAGAAGCAGAGCAGCAGATGTAAGGATAGCGAGAGCAGCCACAGCCTGGACGAGAACTCCAATTCCTACGGAGTCGAGAGCGCCCATCCGAAAACGTGGACTCTGAATTAGTGACACTGATTCGAGTAAAGACAGGCAGATTAGATATGTCAATGATAATTGGGCTAACATTACCTCCAACTCTATCCTAAATGGGTGGCTTGTAGGATTTGAAATCCCCAATATGTGGGGAAAGTATATTAATAACTGTGATCTGTTTAACTTATGATAATGAAGTGTTCTCAGAATTTCACCATTATCTGAATGCTGTGGCTTTATAACATATTCATATAAAAGCCGATACATAGGAGGCAGTGTTTAGAATTTCTTGTCTTAAACCTAAATTCAGAGATTCTCACTTTTCTCTAGCTCAAAAGAAAAGAGAATCCATTCGCAAGTATTATAATAGTACAGAACTATAATAATATAAGTTTATAATTAAAAATATATATTTTTTGCTGATTCTTCCCGTTTCGCGGAATGGCTGGGGATTAGCTTGTAATGATATCAAAAATCATGGACATTAATCTACGGATGAGAAACTTTTTATAAAAATTACTGTAAACATTTTTAAGTTTTTACAAATATCGCATCATTCTAGAAACAAAAAAGTTTTGGTAAAAATCAACAATATAACCAATAAGCCATTGCCTTTGTTAAAATAGTTGGTACACGATTTGCTTACTGTAACAAGTTAGCAAAGGCTTTTCTGCAATGGTGTGAGTATAGGCCACACATGGATGTTTATGTAAGTTTTAAATAAAATAACATTTGCAAGCAAGTGTTAAGGCAATAAATTTTTAGAGACACATAATACACATAAGCCTCAAATTGATAGCCGCCATATTATTAATTAAGTGTTCCTGAAGAAAAGATAACTACCGCACCAGTTCGAAATAATACTGAGTTATATGTTTTTGATGGCCTTCATGGCGCAGTGGTGTGAGCGGTAGATTTACAAAAAATAAGGAGGTCCTGATTCCGTTCCCGGCTGACTGATTTAATGTTCTGATAAGATATCTTATAGAAACCAATTCGGATTTGGATTCCATCTTGCTCCTATTGTTTAACCTGATTCTTTCTTAGACTAATTAGACTAAAACCAAAATACAATATGAGGGTACCTTAATTGTGGATTTATAGTCTGTCAGAACTAAACAACAGATCATCTCTTAGACTCTGCCTGATGAGGACGGCAAATGATTTCTGACACAGGAATCTAAAGAGAATCCTTCCATTATAATAATATAATTAACTGTATTAGGGCAGAGATATATCCTTATTATTAAGGGGCAAGATTATTAAGGGGAATTTACGAGTATATTGAGAATCTCGATATATTATTGTATTGTATTCTAATATTATGTTTACCTTTTTTCCTCATGCAGATCTGAGTACAGAATTGCATACTTTTCAAACATTGTCTTTGATATGCTTAGATAAGTAAGCATCGATGACAATATTAATATAAGTGTTCCATCACCTATGCAAATTTTAGGCCCTAATATACCACATCCTAATCTCAATATTGTTTGTGGAACATATAATTACCATAAGCCAAGCCAACTAGCGCTATTTTTTTGTTTTATGGAAAAAACTAACTTGCAAACGTATCTTAATATATTATACAAATTCTTCTTATTTTGTGTGAATATATCATAAGTCAATCAAGTAGTATCAAGTCACTTTTCTTACAGCAAGTTGGTACTTTTATGTAGCTTTAATTGCTTCTACTAGCAGATTTAGGTAGTGTTGTGTGAAAGTGGTACGAATATCACTAGGTTTACAGTTCATAATAAAAAACATGCATTCACTTCTAATGCATAATAATAGCAGCTAGTATCAATATTGAAGCTATCAGAGAGAGCAGTTAAATCAATAGTTTTTGTATGTTCATTCGTTAAAACGAATTTTGATTATTTTAATATGTTTGCTGAGGCAATGTCCTAGAAATACTTTTCAAATCATTTCTGCCATACGTTAAATAAAACTGCACTTATTAAAAATGTAGTGATCCATATGTTGTAAATATTAAATAATTTGTAAAAACAGTCAATACGCTTTCAATGTATATTGTGTACAATATTTAAAGACTAATAGTGTTCTATATCCTACGAAGTGCTAATGATACACTTTTTTGGAGTAATATATACTTTGGTCTACACTGTTGATTTTACCAACACAACTTTCTTTCTTTGAACATCTACATAGTGTACAAAAGTGAGGACGAGATCACGCAACACAATTTAAAAGATTGGACTAACTTACCTAGTGACGTCCAATCCCCAATTGTGTGAAGTGATCTCGTCCTCACTTAGTCCCAACCCTACCCGTCACAGACCATAGTGATGGCTCTTTGATTGAGGCTATAATTTTTCCCCAGTGAAAGTTGTGTTTAGAGTTCTTTGAAATAATGACATTAACAGGTGACAAGCAAAGATGGCGGATCGACAAACCACAGAATAGGTTTGTTGACATAGAGTAAAAATAAAATTTATTTTTCTAATATTTGAAGATTGTGACAGCGCAGTAGTACAAGAGTACGACTACATAGTGTACAAAAGTGAGGACGAGATCAATTCACACAATTGGGGATTGGACGTCACTAGGTAAGTTAGTCCAATCTTTTAAATTTTACAGCTAATTAAGTGTCCAATTGCAATTTTACTATACAACGATTCGCTCGCCACTTTAAAAAGTAATCATTTTGACTTCATCTGACGGCCTCCGTGATGCGCATTGGAGATTAAGAGACAGAGGTCCTGGGTTAAATTCCCGGTTGGGTCGAATAAGATTTTCTATATCCGTCCAGGTCGTGCTGGTGGGCGGCTTCGGCGGTGGATAGTTGCCACCCTAACGAATATCGACAAAGACGTACCGTCTATCAAATAAAAGATTAATTTATACTTTATATTAATTTGCTTTATAGTAATTTTAATTTTTTGGCAAAACAAGAGTTTCGACTTCATAGATATGTTTAAGTAAATTATATTACAGCAACTCGTTTTTAAGTCGATTCAACTTTTTTATTAAATTTTTCATTTCTAAACAGTAATGGTCAATACCTAAATCAAACAAAGCGCGTGATTCAACATATTTTCTTTCAAAATTACAAAAATTCAAAATGATATAATTTGATACCCGTTCGTAGCCAAGTCCAACAGCTGCCATCGCTCCACGAATGAACGGAGTCTGCATAGAGACCAGACCGCGACTGTATGCAGACAGTATCATCTCCTCGGCTGTCAGACAGCCGTCTGCGTACGCGCAGCCTAGCTCACCCACACTGTGTCCTGAGAATAAAAAACAAATTGGGAACATAAGTTGTGTCGAGACATATCTACGATAAAGTATTTGCCGCAACATGTTAGACAAAGCAACATTTTAATTACAACATAACATAAAAAGAAAGAAAAATAAAAGTAGTTATTTTTTACTTTTTAGTGCGTTTTGAAGGCGCTTTTATTTTTTGTTAAAATTTTTTTATTTCATACTTTTTAGTGATTTATCATCAACGAAAATACTAAAGAACCTACTCGAACTAAACCATAAGTACCAATATTCACTAGCTAGTTAAAACATTCCAACATCCCTACAAATGTGCCTATAAAGTTTGAAGAGTTTCCACGAGTTTTCGTAGATCTCATCATCAGATCATGACTTAGTTAACATTAAACCAACTGGAATCTATAACCTTATAAACTTCTCATTGAGACATATTAATCGAGCCCAATCACAAGATAGCTACTGTAAACCGTTAAAGAGCTCCCTCAGCTGTCCTTCGTCTTCATCGCCAGACCCTTGATGACAGTCACAGCCCATCTAAATTTAAATTTCTCATCGAGACAAATTAATCAAGCCCAAACACAAGGTAGCTACTGTAAGCCGTTACGGAGCTCGCTTAACTGTACTTCGTCTTCATCACCAGACCCTCAATGACAGTCACAGTCCATCTAAATGTAAATTTCTCATCAAGACAAATAAATCAAGCCCAAACACAAGGTAGCTACTGTAAGCCGTTACGGAGCTCCCTTAACTGTACTTTGTTCATCACTAGACCCTCAATGACAGTCACAGCCCATCTAAATGTAAAGTTCTTATCAAGACAAATTAATCGAGCCCAAACACAACGTAGCTACTGTAAGCCGTTACGGAGCTCCCTTAACTGTACTTTGTTTTCATCACCAGACCCTCAATGACAGTCACAGCCCATCTAAATGTAAAGTTCTTATCAAGACAAATTAATCGAGCCCAAACACAAGGCAGCTACTGTAAGCCGTTACGGAGCTCCCTTAACTGTACTTTGTCTTCATCACCAGACCCTCGATGACAGTCACAGCTCATCTAAATGTAAAGTTCTTATCAAGACAAATTAATCAAGCCAAAACACAAGGTAAATGCAGTAAATCGTCAAGGATTTCTCTTATATGTATATCGGCTCCATCATCAGATCGACTCTAGACTTTCATCAAATTGTAGTGCTTTTAAATACTTATCGGAAAAATCAACAAACATACTTGTTGTCCCTACAATTTTTAAAGTACCCCTCGGTTTCTCCAGGATCCTATCATCAGATAGGGTTTCCTTATCATGGTACCACCATCGGACTATTTACTTTCCAACAAAAAAGAATTATCAAAATCGGCTCATAAACGACGAAGTTATGCGCGAACACACATAAATATATATATATATATACGGTCGAATTGAGAAACTCCTTTTTTTTGAAGTCGTTTAAAAAAAGCGGCCAAATGCAGTTCTGTAGGCTAGCAGCAAGCAACATAATCAAAAAGTTCTTGTAGTTCGTTGTAACTTTGATCATTTTTTTAATAATAGTGTATCTTTTTAAACGACTTCAAAAAAAAAAGGAGTTTCTCAATTCGACCGTATATATATATATATATTTTTTTTTTTTATGTGTGTTCGCGCATAACTTCGTCGTGTATGAACCGATTTTGATAATTCTTTTTTTGTTGGAAAGTAGATAGTCCGGTGGTGGTACCATGACAAGGAAACCAGGATCTGATGATGGGATCCTGGAGAAAACGAGGCGAACTTTCAAAAATTGTAGGGACAATAAGTACGTTTGTTAATTTTACCGGTAAGTATTTAAAAGCACTACAATTTTATGAAGGTCTGGAGTCGATCTGATGATGGAGCCGATCTATATATAAGAGAACTCCGTAACGTTTTACAGTAGCTACCTTGTGTTTGGGCTCGATTAATTTGTCTCAATGAGAACTTTACATTTAGATGGGCTGTGACTGTCATTGAGGGTCTGGTGATGAAGACGAAGTACAATTAAGGGAGCTCCGTAACGTTTTACAGTTGCTACCTTGTGTTTGGGCTCGATTAATTTGTCTCAATGAGAACTTTACATTTAGGTGGGCTGTGACTATCATTAAGGGTCTGGTGATGAAGACGAAGTACAGTTAAGGAAGCTCCGTAAGGTTTTACAGTAGCTACCTTGTGTTTGGGCTCGATTAATTTGTCTCAATGAGAACTTTACATTTAGATGGGCTGTGACTGTCATTAAGGGTCTGGCGATGAAGATGAGGGACAGCTGAGGGAGCTCTTTAACGGTTTACAGTAGCTTCCTTGTGTTTGGGCTCGATTAATTTGTCTCAATGAGAACTTTATATTTAGATGGGCTGTGACTATCATTGAAGGTCTAGCGATGAAGAAGAAGGGCAGCTGAGGGAGCTCTTTACGGTTTACAGTAGCTACTTTGTGATTGGGCTCGATTAATTAATGTCTCAATGAGAAGTTTGAAAGGTTATAGTTTCCAGTTAGTTTAATGTTTACTATGTCATGATCCAATGATGAAATCTACGAAAACTCGAGGAAACTCTTCAAACTTTATATGCACTTTTGCAGGGACGTCGGAATGTTGTAAGTAGCTAGTGAATATTGGTACTTATGGTTTAGTTCGAGTAGGTTTATTAGTATGTTTGTTGTTGATAAAGCACTAAAAAGTATGAAATAAAAAAATTTTAACAAAAAATAAAAACGCCTTCAAAACGCACTAAAAAGTAAAAAATAACTACGTCATTTACTTACTTTAATTTACTTAATCACATATATGAAGTCGGTGCCACCCGAGCTTTCTATTTTAAAGTATTTACCTAAACTTGGATGGCACCGACTTCATAGATGTGATTAAGTAAATTAAAGTAAGTAAATGACGTAGTTATTTTTTACTTTTTAGTGCGTTTTGAAGGCGTTTTTATTTTTTGTTAAAAATTTTTTGTTCCCAGTTTATGCATAAGGCTTATGTTTATGAAATTATGTGTTTTTATTTTTGAATGAAAGGTAAATTGCGGTCTACTATTTATGACGTATTTAAAAACTACTTACGCGTACAGCGTAATGTGGTTTAAACGAGATCTACGTTGAAACCACATTACGCTTTTACATTCGGGTCACAGAATACAATTTACCAGGTTTCAACAGTATAGTTTCTATAGTTTCGCAAAAAAATGGCTGTAACATACGGATGGACAGACAGACAGACAGACATGGGGACAAGGGTTCTGTTTTTTGCCATTTGGCTGCGTAACCATAAAAATGAAAAAAGTTGTGATTACCGATAATATTGTCAGGAATAATTCCTAAAGCTCGTAATACATCTGTAAGTCCAATTTGTATTGCAGCAATTCCAACAAAAGAATTGAGAATATTGTCGAATATTGTTTCATCTGGAGATGTAATTATATGCACAATGTCCACTCCTTTAGGTTCCAAGACACGATGACACCTGTTATTTAAATCAAGGCGAAAATTTAATGTTCCCACATTTATATTCATAGTATTCATAATTTCATTAAGCTTTAACTGTTAATATTTTACCTTTCAACAGCAGCACCGAATATTGGAATTCTCATGAGCTCTGCCCCCATACCAACCCACTGGGAGCCCATGCCGCTGTATACAAACCACAGCGGCCGCTTTAAATCGTCGAAGTAGTCGACTTTTTGGTGTAGGCAAATAGTATCCTTCATTTCATTTGTGTCTAGAAAAAGCATTATTCTCTTAAATCTGTTAACTTTTATTCTTAGTTGACGTAAGAATCAAAACACACGAGTCACAGGCAACGGCTGCAAAATGTCATAATGAATCAGCCGTTGATGACATGTTCGTAGAACATCAACTATGTTTAGATGCTACCGTTCACCACATCTCGCTGTTCTATACCTTATGTTCACTACAACTTACAGGTTCTTGGTAAAAAAGAAAATTTTAGAATGTTACTAAGCAATATTAAAATCTAATAAAATTATTTTGTTTGCTTTCATATTCTTTTATTCAGTTCGTTTCAGTTTTATTACTAAATATCTCACCAATAATTATAAATCCTCTTCCTAAATGTCCAGAACTTCTTGTTTTATGAATATTGTGCAGGAGCGCTATTTCCTCGGGATCAACAGGGCGAGACTTTAAATCCAGAAATATTTTATATACGGAAGATTCCTGTCTGCCAGATACGAAAACTAAATGAGGAATATTTGTCTTGTAACGCTGTAGGTCCTAAAATATATAACGCCAAAGCAATACATTGCATTATGATTGTTTAAGTTATAAATGTAATTAGCATCAGAAGTGAAGAATAATTCTATACCTTAGCCTTATAATGACCGTATAAAAGGACATGTGCATTAACCCCTGTAAGTGAGATGCCATTGACAGCAGTGAAGGAACGTTCAAAGCGGTGATGATCAGTAAGAATACGCATTCGACCATCTTTCAAAGCTGCTACATCATTTCTTGGCGAGTCACAATTCAAATTCCCTGCTAGCTGTCCAGTATGATAACCTAAAAGGACCTGTTGATTTAAAAAACATGCTCACTGTATATATACATTAAGTATTATTAGCAAAAAATATACTTATATTAGGAGTTAACTAATTTACCTTTGTAATAGCAGATATTCCCGATGCAGCTTCGCTATAACCAATATTGGACATAACGCTTCCTACCAAAAGTGGTTTTCTTTTGTAATTACAATAGACTTTTTGAATGGCTTCAAGTTCTGCTTTATCCACTTCCAGTGTACCTGAAATAAAATATATATTGTTACAAAATAACTTATTGCTTAATTCATAAGACTTACAGTAGCTTGTGATACAATAGGCTCTTATTTTGTCTTGTTATATATGAGTAAATTGCTATTGTCAAGAAACTTGTTTGATTTGAATTCTCTAAGATCGCTTGTTTTCAACCAAACTGGAATATTCCGCCCCTCCTTTACGTAAACAAGATTATGGTGGGGGACAATAGGTATAAATAGTTAACTTCTGTCGGCCGAGACGAAGTTTTACTGGGGAAGCAAGTAAAGACACATCGAAATATTACAAGTGATCTACCAACGTCCTTGGCTATCGTTTTGGACTACAATTGAAATTGTACTTGGATCTTTGTGCTAAAGAACTGAATAGTCTCATAAGAATCATCAGGTGTTCTCATTCTTATTCACCGAATCCCAGCACGTAACAATATTTATTACTAAAATAATTACCAGAACCGTAAGCTTCCACATATTCGACAGCATCTGGCGAGATATTTGCTTCTTCATAGAAAGTATTTATAAAGTTAGCTAAGTTATCAGAATCTCTATAGAAACCAAATTTTTGACCTTTTGTTTCGTCTTGTAGACATGATGAATATATACATTTAATATGAACAACTTCAGCATAAATTCTGCAAGAAAATTCATTAAATCAAGTGATTGGTGCATGTAATTCTGAATATACATATTTGAACCTAATTATCCACTTTTTAATATAAATTACCTTAAAGCATCCTCGGCTTTTTGAAGGAATAGGACATTAATTGCTTCAGATTTAGCACACCCTCCTGCTTCTGTGTCAAACGATTTAGTTTTACCGTCCATACTCAACTTTATGATTCTAAAAAAAGTACCAGATAATATAATGAAACAGAGTCATAACTGAATCTATTTGTATTGTTCCGTAACTCAAAAAGGAAAAAAAACCGGCTAAGTGAGAGTCGGACTCATACACCGAGCATAGAGTATACATCTGTAGGTATAATATGTAAAAGTTTCTCGCGCTCAGCAGGACCGTTAAGCTCCTACCCTATATCACCTTATCCTACCTTACGTCCCCATCTAAATACACACACAACACAACACACTGAAAAACAGACAAATACTACACATTACCACATTATCGAAAACCATGAAGACGGCACAAAAGGAGACTAGACTACCCATGGGAGTACCGGAAACGGGATATCCCTCTCTGTAGCGGCACCGCCAGTACCGACTAGTGAGTCTAACTCACTCTTAACAGACGGTGGTGTGACTACAGGCCGCCCTACGTATTCTGGGGGGGGCAATGTACCGCCTTATGCTCCCGAGTACACTCGACGACTTGGACATGAATTAAAGACCACGACACCGACTGTAAATGACCGATCATAGCCAGCAACCTGACAACTGACACCCAGCCCAGACGAACGACCACTAACAGTGACAGGGACATCGACCTAACAAATATTGCCGTCGCAATACCTGACCCCCCGTTGGCCACCGTTTGGGCCCAAGTAGTCCCGAGGCACAAGAAGAAGGCCAACAAGAGGAAATGCAAAACCGACAGATAGACGGACAACCCAAATCTAAATCCCTCGGGTCCTAGCTGGAGCGGGTAGAAGTTGGGGACGGTGATGGTGTCGCACTCTCCCTCATTCCGAACTCTGACATGACCCAACAGGAGGCAAAGACCCTGCAAGAACCCTGGAGTTGCCAGGAGGAGATCTTTGAGGTTTGCTGCAGAGATCCCATACCTGGAGTAATCCTTAGAATTAATGAACTGAAAAGAGAATAACAAGTATCACTCTATCTAAAAAAATTGAGAGGTGTCAAGGGACACCCGGATGGAACGAAGTTCCTTTCGATTAATTATTGAAGGAATTGTAATAAAATTTTATTTTTTTTAAGTAATAATAATATTTGTTGTTGTACACCGAAACACCAGAGGGCGCCACGAGAGCGCGAGACAGCATACAGCGCGGGCGCCCCCGCCGCTCACGCGCACACACATCAAAGGTGGCGGCAAGATCCTTCGATCAAAAAGTGTCGTGACAACTTTTCGTACGAATTTTTTCCGTCTAGCCCCCTTTCACAACGCGCGATAAGGAACTTCGTTCCAACAAGTATCACTCTATCTATATAAAATTGTATATACTTTATGGTGCTGCAGGCGGGAACAAACGTAGTTTTAGTAGATCTTTCTTTGCCCGTAGTAAAAAGTATTGTTTGTCCCCGCCTGCAGCACCATAAAGTACATAACATTTTATATATACTATTAGAGGTTGAGAGGCAATTGGATCAGCTTTCAACTTCACACAAGTAATAGAATAAATAATTTTATGTAACAATACAGTTAATATTGTAATGATTAATGATTTTAAAAGAGCAACTGTTGAGTTTCTTGTCGGCTTTTCTCAACAGGACCTGCCTTCCGAGCCGGTGGTAGAGTCACTACAAATAGTCTAATTTGACGTTTCAAACGTGCTTATAATTGGCCTACTTGAAATAAATGATTTTGAATTTGAATTTGAATTAAAGATAGAGTGATACTTGTTTTTCTCTTTTCAGTTCATGAATTCTAAGCAGTGGGGTTTTTTGTTTTTATAATCTATGACAGACTTTCATACAAATATTCTTACCTATTGCTCTCTCTATGTCTGCTCCTGACAACACTGGATTCACTCAATGTTTCCGGCAAGATATTTCGTTTGACATATGATGTTTGATGTGTTAATTGGTAAAGCGTATCTAAGATGGCGACTGCAGTTTGTTTGGATAGCAAATACGGTTTGTTTGTCAGTATCATTAGAATTTAACGAAATTTTCCTTAATCCGAGTTTTACGGATATATGTTGTCGACTCGAAATAAATATTTTTTACGTTTAGTTATTTTGTTTCGATCAAGTCTACCGTACCCGTTGATGAAATTATTAATATAGATATCGTACCTTCCATAATGGATAGTAGACTGAGGATGCAAACAAAGATGACATCCTCCGACAATGGCAGCTTCACACTCGCCGTGTTTAATGGCTAGATAAGCTTGATGCAGGGCTTCAGTAGAGCTGCAGCAGCCCTTGTCGATACTCATCGAAGGTCCTTTAACGTTTAACCAATACGAAATGCGGTTTGCATACATTGATTTATTGCCTCTGCCAACATAAAAAAATAATATTTATGCTTACTGCTCTACAGTAAATTAATAACGTAATAATGAATATATATACTTACCCTGCAATACGCAGACCTGACTTAGAATATGAAGTATAAAAAACAGCTTTTTCTGCTTCAGAAATACAACTTCCAATATAGACAGCAATTTTCTTCCCAGAAAGTTCTTCCGGACGTATTCCTGTACAAAACCAAACACCAATAATAAATAAATCCACTATAGATCTCGATACTAGCAATTTTTAAGTACTAATAATAACCTTTGTTTCAAGTAACATAGACTCATAATATAGTTAGTATATCACGAGAAACACTGCAACGTGAGCCCATCACGGCACGGCACGGCGTCGGCACAGCAGCGTTTCACGTAAGAGCAGTCTAGTCGACTGGCAATTGAATTCAAAATGTTGGTGGAACTGCCCCGCAGCCTACGCACCATTGACTCACATCTTTTGCGCATTGTTGCATGAAACAATCAACTCGTGCCTCTGCTAACATCCCTGATGCGCTATAAAATCGAGGACATCATCCTGAACGCGTTATTGTACTGAATACGAAGAGCACTGTACGATTTTTGTGTGTATTTAGCCCAGAGGCTGCACGTGTAAAAGACAGGTACAGTATGCGTTAAACAAGGTTAACTTCACTTTATTTCAGCAACGTGCAAGCCTGCGAACGAGCATGTTAGCTCTTACTGACAATGCTCTCCGCTCCCGCTCAACATCCATGTTGTCTTTGAGATCGAGAGTCAACCAGTGTCCGAGATATTTAATTTTTTTTAATTTCCATCAGCAAAACCATTCAGCAAAACCGATGGAACTTTCCATCCTCGGCCTCAAAGACCATTAATTCACTTGTCTTGGTATTATAAATCAACTCATGACTTTTCACATACGTCTCACATATGGCTAACAACTTGCGCAAGTCACAAAGAGATGCACTCAGCAGCACCATATTGTCAGCGTAGCTTATGTTATTTACACAAACGCTGATTCTGGCACTGCTGAGCTCACCTAGCAACTCGTTAATATATAGGTTGAAAAGCGTTGGAGAGCTCAGTCTCCCCTGTCTCACACCGCACTCCAACCCATATGGCCGTGATAATACTCCTGTCCATCGCATATGATTGATCTGGTTTTCGTACCAAAATTTAAAGATATTGGTGAGTTCAAGTGGTGTTTCTACTGTTTCCAGTTTTCTCCACAGGATGTCATAAGAAACCCGGTCAAATGCCCTTGATAGATCCAGAAAGCAGGCATAAATTGGAGTTTTACGCCTAGTATAGTAAATAGCACTTTCTTTTGACAATCCAGGAGGAAAACCGAACTGGTTGTCATGAGGCTTAATAAACTAACCACATAGCCGTTTTTAGTTAATTCATTAGTAAGATCATAATATTTATTCACTTTGAATACATGGTCTTTAGGGATCTTTGTTTCCCACGGCACTGTAAGCTCAACAAGTACTATACGTTTGATTTGTTTGGAAAAAAAAATATGTCCGGTCTAGATGTCTAAGCTAAGTCTTCCGGGATTTTATAGTGCTTTTCATACGTGTCCATTAATATAGTCCAATCAGGAGCAGAGCCCAGAAATGAATAAGGCTTGCTGGTGGAATTTTTACTTGAGCCTGCTTTAACGAAGTTAGTTTGTCTTTTATTCGTTGTCAACCCTTTTTGAGCTCTAGCTATTGAAAGGCTGATAGCTTCACGTATGATTTCTAGTACTCTATCGTGGCGGCGTGAGTAAAGACCCCTGTCCAGGAGCACCTTGCATCCTACCAATAAGTGTCTTGCAGTGCCCACTGCCTCACCACAGGTATAGCAAGTTTTTTTTTCCGAGGCTTTTTCCCTTCTTACTATGTTACTCTGATCTGGGAGAGTCAGATGAACTACACAGAGACCAATCGTACAGCAAGGCGTGCCACTTCAGAGCTAGAGGGATGCCGAACTCACCTAAGTTTAACCACTTATTTTGCATTTCTAAGTTCATGGCATGCACTTTGTAGTTGTCGTTTCTCATCTTGTTTAAGAAAAGATTTTATTATGTCTTGGTCTTCTATTTTCTGTCTTGCACCCAACCCGGTTCTATTTACCTGAGCCCCTACCATAAATTGCTTGTAAAATTGAAGCCTAGAGTCAAGTTTTCTGGCACCCTCATCTTTAGGAAGTGATGCAACTAGTTCGTCCTGGGACTTAACTAGAATATGGGTTCTAGTAACTCTTAGGTGTTTATAGAGTTCCGATGGCCTTTTTAGTTTTAACCCAAAATTGTTGTAATCTCTAAGTAGAGTGTAAGGGTCAGTCGAGAGTGCTAGACCAAACCAACACTTCAATGTTTTAACCTCATTCTAAGAAATTTTACGTAAGAAATAGATTTATCTATATATATATATATATATATATATAGTCGAAATCGAAAGCAACATTTAATATTAATCTCACCAGCGTCGTAAATTGCCTGATATGCTTGTTCCAACAGCTTGCGGCTCATAGGGTCCATGTAATTGCCGAGACGAAAGTGAACTTTGAAAAACTGAGCATCGAACAGTTTAAGACCTGGCACTTTGCCGGTGAACTGCGTTACTTCGGGATGTTCATAGTTCCACCGGACGTTTTTATTGTTGATTGGGTTAATCTAGGGACAATAATTAACTTGATTTTGCAGTATTGACATCTAGATTACTAGATATTACTATTTTTCTGAATAAATGAAACAAAAATATTGCTTACATCTAATTCAGACTTTTAAAGTAAAACATGATAACGAGTATACTATTACATACCTTATTATACAGAATATCTGCTAAGTCCTTCACGTTATGGCACTCTGGATATAGACCTGACATACCAGATATAACGACTCTCTCGCCAATCCTATCGTCCAAATCCGTTAGACTTCTTTTACCACCCGAGAAAACTTTATTAGGTGTCGGCACCATACTGTCTGCAATATTATATAGAACTATATAATAAAATTAAATGAAGCAGAAGATACCTAGAATATTTGTTTTAATAGAACCCAAATACTAAAAAGAATCCTTTGTTGTAATGATACATATTAAAAAACTATTTACGCAGCGTCTTGGTGGTATCTCTTTGATAAAGTTATTGTCTAGAATAGAACGGAGTGTAAGTTTATATTCCGTATCTATCTAAAATAAAGTATTATTAATGTTGGTAAGAAGGAATACTATATATTTTTTCGTGCATAGCCTTTTTTACATACATACATACAAATTATCACGCCTCATTTCCATAGGGGTAGGCAAAGACCACGTCCTTCCTTTTGCCACAATCCTTGCATATATTTCAATTCTTTCGAATTCGAATTCTTCAAAAAGAAACGAATTCTTCCAATTTCATTAAACCGTTCATACAAATACGTCAGTTCAGGATACTTTTGACCTGATCTTTAATCAGAATGTCCTAAATTTTGCTCTAGAACGTTTGCTTTTGTCGTTCCTTTCCGATATTCCCATTCACTCTCGCCTTATAAATCCCTTTCATAAGTATCCTTAATTCTCTCTACATGACTAAACCACACCTTTCTACATTTTATATATTTACTCATACTTCTAATTGCTATAATTTCTACTGCATTTATTTCACTTTCATGCTTCCTCTACGAGACGACGAGTAATTCATTCATTCTTATTCCATACATACCTATTCAATCTAGCAAGCATTTATCCATGTATAGATTGAACAGCCAAGGAGACGTAACACATCCCTGTCGAACACCTCTTTTGACTTGAAACCACTCAGTACACGCTCTATTCTGAGACAATCATTAGAATCCTCATTGAGAGATTTCAACGTTTCTAAGTTACTAACTTATCAGAAAACGTAGATAATGCTGATAGTCACTTTTGATGACAATATTTTCAAATGCAGGCAGGCTCTTCTCGTTAGATCGTCTTTAACTGTTAGAACGTAGTATAAAATATGGTTATCAAATGAGTAGAATACTATATATATATACTATGCAAAATTACGAATTCAAGATTGTCGCTACAAAAAATGGTGTATTTCTTTTTTCGGGGGCTTTATTAATTTTTTTACTTAATCTTGTTGTTATGCAAGAGCTTAAAAGCCACTCCTATAATAGAGTAATAAAAAATCATGTTTAGATTATTTTACTTTTGTAAGATATATTATCCACTAAAAAGAAAATAAAACTAAAATACCAGTTCGTAAATCTGCACGCTTATCTGACTTTCTATGAAAATAAGTCGACACTAAGCATTGCTGTGTCCAGTTTTGCTATATAAATACAAACTATTAATATTTAAATTTTTATTCAAATAAATGTTTCAATAAAAATTTAAATATTAATACTAAATAAAGTAAATGTTAAATTTTAATAACATAGGAACAACAATAATAGGATTTTGAAAGGAATTATATTCTAGAGCTAGTAGTCGCCCGTGACTTCGTCCGCGTGAAAACCTCTTAGTTACCCTTTTAATTTTAAAAGACAGATTCTTTCCTCGCTACCCCTCTCAATTTAATTTTTTTATAGTTTCCCGTGAAGCAATATCCTGCGTCCCGTCCCGTGTACTAAAGATCTACATTTTTGTAAAACATTGTACGATATTACAGTACATTTACATTAAGAATATATATTTATGGTAAGTTTTGAGTCTAGCTTTTATAATAAACAAATTAATTTACAATACGATATTCAGAACTAGAGATAAGCCCGTTTAAACAAACGAACAAACTTTTTCGTATATTATAAAAATATGGTATGCCAAATAAATTGAAAGAAAGGATCAAAGATCGAATTCTCATAAAATATCAGTACCAAAATGTTGACCTCTATTCAGTACGTATAACATAACACGGAGGAGGTCCACTTAATTTGGACGATGTAGCGGCATTGTTGTTTTTTAGAAATTTTGTAATATCTCCGAAACTATATAACTAATTAACATACTGTGAAAGGCAAATCTTATATTTATAATATCCTTGTGATTATTAAGCAATTTATTTTAATAAGGATTTAAGTTTAGTTGTATAAATAATGACGTAAACGTAAGCATATGAATTAAATGATTTTTTAAAACACAAAAAGGGTCAGGGCCGTTTCAAGAATAACCGCCTTCTGTATCCGACCCTTAATCCAACAACTAAGCGAAAGCTTTTTAAGATGTTGGTCAAAGCTTTTCGCTATAAGACCGTTGTCTGAAACGACTATAATCGTTGACTCAACATTCCACATGGCGGTAATCTCATGACCTGATGGAAATTGCAAACTTTTTGCTGTATAATAAATTTCTGTAGCTGTTTCCAAAGCAAAAGAGCTGTTTAACATAATTTTAAGACTTTTATTACTTATTTTTAAATTTTTTAAGATATTCACTGGACTAAACAGACTGACAGACAACCAACTCTTGCTAGTAATTTATTTTTAAATTTAATTTACAATTGCCTGACTTCTTGACCTTGGATTTGGATTATTCAGTCATAATAGACCAAAAGGTCGCAAAGCGTCTGGATAATATTTGCTAAAGCTGATTGACATTAGTGTTCCACAAGCCACATGGCGGTTTCGAATCTGACCGATGACCTGACGGAAATTGTAAACTTTTTGCTGTATAATGAATTTCTGTCGCTGTTTCCAAAGAAAATGAGCTGTTGAACATAATTTTAAGAAATATTATTACTTTATTTCTTCAATTTTTTAAAAGTATTCACTGGACTAAACAGACTGACAGACAATAAACATATTGCTAGTCATTTACTTTTAAATTGAATTTAACCATCACGCTGCTTCAATGCGGATTGCCGCTTAGGGTGACTTCTTGACCTTGGATTTGGATTATTCAGTCATAATAGACCAAAGGTCGCAAAGCGTCTGGAAAATATTTGCTAAAGCTGATTGACATTAGTGTTCCAAGCTGCTGTGTGGCGACCTAGCACCGGAAAGCGAAGTTTCGAGAACGCGCTAAGTAGCTACCATGAGTCATAGGTGGCGTGGAAACGTGTGCATATTATGACGATAACAACTTTTATAACTTTTAGAATCGTAGATCTCAGAAAGTCGCTGGATTGATACATTTTTTATAGATAATTTTATGATCTACAATTTTTGTCTGAAGCACTTTTATGATAAAATTTACCGTTTTGCTGAAAATCGCGAAAAACTCATTTTTTGACCTTTGACCTTGAATTAAATTTTTTCCTTACAGGGGAATGATGGGGAACTTCCAGACATTGTTTATAATTATGTTTTGAACAACTTCACAAAAATTCAGCTTGTTGGGACTTTATGTAACTTCGAATGTCTAAATTGACCGGACTAAGTAGGCAATATTTTGTTTGAATGTGTCGTGTGAGGTGTTGTTCTTTTATCTTGATAATAGCTTTCCATTTAACACACCTGTTGCGACGCCCTAGTACTCGCAAGTATCCATGACATACTCGTATCTCCTGATGACGACGAGCGACAGACAGATATTTAGAATTTATTTACGGTGCGCTATGATTAACTAGGTACCAACTGTAAAGCTAAAGCACAAGTAAAATGTTTTTGAATGATTTTGGTGCAGGTTAAAAATTGCAATTGTTATTAACAAAAAAAGATGAAAAAAAATGATATTTCGTTTTTCGTTAATAACTTAAAGAATATTACGAATAAGTACAAATAATTTTTCAATAGTTTTAAAAATCATAATTAACAAATTAATAAACTTTTATGTTATGCACTCAAATGAACTTTGCAATAATTAAAGATGAAGACAATAATACTGTCAAATTGGCTGGTCTGAAGATGATAAAAGTTCAAAGCTCTGATCCCGATACCATATTTTTCAAAGAATCATACGCTGACGAATTATTTAAGAAAGCTATAGTGGTAAAAAAAGAGGAATCGTAAGGGCTAACGCTAAAACTGGCGCGGTTGCACGCTCGCGGGTGTATAATGAAAAATAGTATGGACAGCGCGACGGAGCGCGGACGCGGGTGGCGGATTCGCAACCGCGCGGTGGGCGGCGGGTACACGGCGCGGGCGCCCGCGATGGGCACACGCGAGCGGGTTTGTTTCTACAAATCAGTCGAGCGCGGCTAGATGCTACGGTCAAATATTTGTTGATTTTATTGAATAAAATTATACTAGCATTTTGCCCGCGGCGGTCGCCCGGGCGACCGCGCCAGTTTTAGCGTTAGCCCTAATAGCCAAAGCATTAATTTAGATTTGCAAAAGGCGTATCTTAAAAAACCTGGCATAGCAAAGAGAAAAAAAGATGATCTCATGGATTTGGTCAATAAAAACCTCATACCTGATACCACAAGCCATTTTACGACTCGTTGTAATAAGACTGATTATGTACAAAGATATTTTTAATTGTATTTTTAGAAATATATAATTGCTTTATTTGAAATGATAGTGTTTTTATAGTGTTGAGAGAATTTGTGAATCTTTGTTTATGAAGGGCAATAAATAGCATTGGTTCTATTTTAAATTTGTAATATCTAAAAAACTGTATGCCATATTTGTGTTAGAAGACGTTAATTAGTTAACTTTTTGATTATTTTATTTATATGAAAGTAATTTTTTAGTTACCTTATAATTTTAATTAAAGTGAATACTGATATTAATTAATCTCTTGTTGATTATTGTGCCTTAAACTAATTTCATGGTGTAAGTAAGCCATTGTTATCGTGTATTTTTAAATACAAGATCTTCTATTTTGATAGCGTGTTTTATTTAACTTGTTATACAACCTTACACCGGTGATATTTCAATATGTTACAAGCATTTTGTAACATATTTTCATTAAAAATGTGACATGTGTGTCTGTATTTTTTTAAATCAGTTTTTTTACCTAATTTATATTAAAGTGAGTTTCTTTTCGCTTGTTTTCAGAAAGCACAATTACAGCAACAATTTAATTGTTTTCCGACAATAAATTATTATTATTTTAGAATTTATTAACGTTTAAATTTTTAAAATTGCTGTCCTGTAAAGTTGTGATTTAAAAAATATCACGTTGTTCTTGTAAAGAGGCGATATCCTCTGTGGTAGTGAACTCTGTCGTCATTCACGATTCCTCGGTGAGACCCGATACCATTCTCAGTTATAAACACTGGCGGGTTCTTGCACTTTTTTTTAATGTGCTTCAGTACTTTTGTGAATACCCATGGGACGTACTGGAAAAAATTAAAATAAACATACTTGTAAATAAATATAATATACAAAAATGGTTGTTTAAATACTTTAGACTAGTTGTGCCCGATGGTTTTATCCGCATAGATCTCATTCCCGTATGAGTATCGAGATAACCGTTCTTAGTGAGCATTTACACTGCGAAATGAGCAAATATGCTAAATTTGAAGTCAATGGAGTGTTAAGTTTTAGAGATCTCGTGTATGTACCTCATGTACAACAAGCACAACAAATTAAATAAACTTAGATTTAAAAGAAGAAAAATATTAATATACACTTCTATACTTATATTGTAAATGCGAAAGTAAATGTTAAACTGATTACCGATTAAAGTTAAATTTGGTACAGAGATGATTTGGAGCTGTCACAAAACTGACGGAGTCGCGGGCGTCCGCTAGTAATAACAATCATTACCTTGGTAAGTGACAACTCTCCAACTGCCCCGCCGGTAACCAGTCTATACCTAGGTCATCGCCGGATGACGGACCGGGGTAATTTGGTACACTCTCGTTTCTGGCCAAATTATCATTTAAAGTTAGAGTTCTGTTACTTAGACCTTCTAAAATATGTCATATTTAAAATAGCTATTAATATTTTTGGAAAATAATGCTGGTTAGCTTATATGTATAGGTAAAGTTTGACTAACGATATCATTACATATCACCAAAATTCGATTCCACGATTTTCATGAAAAGAAAAAAGCCCGATTTTATAGCTCAACTCATTCAAACCCAGATTGACAGTTCGCAGCAAAGCAACCACTGCACTAACGAGCCAGTTACCTATATATTAAATTAGTAGTATAATGGTTCAGCCCGAAGAAATCTGCAGTTCCCTTGATGAATTCAACTTCTTCTGGAGTAAACTCGGACAGTCTGGACTTTGAGAAGCCCTGCTGCGTGCTCTTCGCTGCTATCCTGTTCTTCATTTGGGGGGGAAGTCTCCGGTATTATTTGTATTGAGCCCACTGAAATTAAAATATTTCCTAAGATCACTGTTTGCTTGTTTTTTAACCGACGAAAAAAAAAACGGAGGAGGTTCTCAATTCGACACGTATATTTTTTTTAGGGTTCCGTACCTTAAAAGGAAAAAACGGAACCCATATAGGATCACTTCGTTGTCCGTCTGTCTGTCAAGACCCTTTTTCTTAGAAACGCGTGGAAGTATCAAGCTGAAATTTATATCAAATACTCAAATCTGCTGTCCCTTAGAGTCGTGAAAAAATCAAGCTTCTAGGGCCAAGGCAATCACAAGATGTAGTCGTTTATACGAAAAATTTCACCAATTTTCGACACGGTCAAATAAATCAAAACCTAACGGGTAGTTCCCGTAAGCTTAGGATCTTGAAATTTGATAAGTAACGTTATATAGTATGTAACGTTATATAGTATAGATAATGGAAAAATTACGAAAAGTGTAAATTTTTAGTTGCATCGTGTAATAATAATGCTTTTAATAATTTTTAGCTTACCCCCTTTTCTCATAAACCCGTAAAGGTATAAAATTGAAATTCATATCAATTACTTGGCTCTATAATACCTTTAAGCTGTAACAAAATAAAACTTCTATGTCAACACAGTCAAAGGATATAGCAATATAAGCCGCATATTTAACTCACAATTAGATACAACTAAATCAAAACCTAACGGGTAGATCCTGTAAACTTAGAATCTTGAAATTTGATACGAAGCAACGTCATATAGCACAGATAATGGGAAAATTACGAAATCTGTAAATTTTTAGTTACATCATGTAATACAAATATTTTTAATAATTTACACTTACCCCGTTTTCTTTTGAACGCGTAAAGGTATTAAATTACTATACTGTATATCAAATACTTGGCTGCATAATACCTTTAAGCTTTAACAAAATAAAACTTCTTAGTCAACACAGTCAAAAGGTACAGCATAAGTCGAGTATTTAACTCTCTACTACTCGCAGCTAGTCCTAGAATCTTTAAATATCGCATGAAGCTAAGTTTAGGCATAATTCCGAAAACTTAAATTTTACGGAACCCTCGGTACGCGAGTCCGACTCGCACTTGGCCGGTTTTTATATGTATGACCACGCATAACTTTTTACAGAATTGTCCGAATTTGATAATTCTTTTTTTTTTAGAAAGGGTACACTTCCAAGATGGTCTCATTGTCATCATGTTAGGATCTGATGATTATATCCTGGGAAAAAAAAGTGTAAAGAAACTCTTCAAATTTTATAGGCACACTTGCAGCGATTTTGGTTTTTGTGTAAGTATCGGTAGCTTTTTGGCTACAAGTGTCGTATAATATACTATGACAGTATAGTACGAGTACGTTTCGTAGCGATAAATCACTAAAAAGTAAGAAATATTTTGTTTTTTATTTCCGATATTCCGAAAAGGTTTCGGCTGAAGCTTGTTACCATTCTACGGGCAAAGTAGACAGATTCTAAATAAAAGGTTACTCACATAGCTCTTAGTATTGCCATAATCGAAAATTGACTGAAAAATAATTCAAGACAAAAACTAAATAATGTACAAAATTTGTGATACCTATATCTTACCTTTACTTATCAGCGCTTTAAGAATTAAGATGGAATTTGACAAGGTGCCATTGTGCTTTAGTATTACAATTGATGCGTAATAGCCATCGGAACCAACAGGTAGACAGTTTTGTACCTAAGTACATCATGACGCACTGCAGATAAAGTTCAAATGACTGCCTGCCCCTTCTCGTCATCAGGAAAAATGTATGCGTCAACGTACCAGAACTGTGAGTGGTAAACTATCAAATAAAAGAACAACCGCATGACTCATTCCAATAAAGTATCTACTCTTTTAGCTAGGTATACATGAATAGATAAAGTAACACTGACTCAATTACCCGCAACTAAAGAGAATTGTAGAAAATAGGAAAGCTTTTCACATAATGACCGCCAAACTTCGTTTATAGGATGGCACCACGTGATGATGATGAACACTGACTGACCTATTACCTCATTTCTTAAATATATATTCGATAAACTTAATCCATCATGGATCAGGCCTGACTAAAATGTACCTATTGGAACGAAGTTCCTTATCGCGCGTTGTGAAAGGGGGCTAGACGGAAAAAATTCGTACGAAAAGTTGTCACGACACTTTTTGATCAAAGGATCTTGCCGCCACCTTTTATGTGTGTGCGCGCTGAGCGGCCCCAAAATTTGGAGAGTGCCCACGCTGTATCGTCTCGATCCTAACATGCGACTGGGACCACCTTGGAGCCCTTTCTGGTGTTTCGATGGACAACAACGAAAAAGTTATTATTACTTAAAAAAAAAAAAATTTTATTACAATTCCTTCACTAATTAATCGAAAGGAACTTCGTTCCATCTGGGTGACCCTTGACACCTCTCAACTTTTTTATATATATGCCTCTGCGTCGAAAGCCAGACAGACTTGCGCTGCGGTAGGTAGGTTCCTCCTCTCTCATTCTAACCTGCAGTTCTAGCCGTAATGAGTTGTTTTATTAATACAGGAAAAGGATTAACTTCATTTTTACGAAATGTTTACTACTGGAAAGCGGCATCCGTCTGCAGCGCCAGTTCTTGAAGCATAGCATAATTATTTATATCGTAATGTATAAAGTCACGAAGAACGGATTTCTTGGTACACCTACGGGATATTCACAGGTGAAAGAAACCACTGAGCGCTGCTTCTGTTGTTCAGAAATTATATCAATTGTTAGAACAACTTGAAACCCGTAATCTTTGGGGATCTTTCAACGTAACGCTCGTATAGTAAATAAGCAAGTGTAACTGTGCACATTTTGGCACAGGCTTAATGGTTATGCTTAATTTTCTTTATCAGTCCACTCCGAAGGGCCAGTTTTGCCAAATAATCACCAAACAGAGTAGGGACTTTCAAAATAACTGGACTAATAACCTAGAATGTATCTTACTAAATTAAACTGACATCGAATACGCCAGCTTAATTTCACTTTCGGCGCACTTTCACGGTTCAGTCAATTCGTAGAGGAAATATTTAGATAACAATAATTTTAACTTTTAAAAAACTTTTATTTAAAAATTAGATACGTAACTATAACGTCTTTGTGGACTTATTAATTGAACCTTAGCCACGTTTGATCTTTGCAAACTGGAAAAAATAAAAGTCAATAATGCTATATTAACTTCTTGATACAGTTAAGTTACCGATAGCACTTCATAGCTATAGCTCTTCGTCAACTGCATCCAGCGGTTTCCTGCAACCCACTTGATGCCATTTGCTCAGCTAGTTGTCATGGGTACAGCTTTACCAAGGTTCTTGAAACGATAAATTAGGTACGTTTTGTCTGAAAACAATATCCGCAATAAAACATAGAATTCTCAAATAGTTGCGATGCGTGAGCATTATATGTTTTCTAATGTCTAAAATCCATTTGATAATTAATCCGCATTTTTTACTTGCTAGCGGATGCCTGGGGTTTCACCCGTTCCTGTGGGGATATCAGGGTAAAAAGTAACCTATGACACTCCTCATGAGTCTGGCTATCATATGCAAAAATAATTTTTACAATCCGAGTAGTAGCGTCAGAGATTATCCGGAACAAATAGACAGACAGTATATATATATATATATATAGTATAGATTTTCATGTGCACATAGTAAAAAACGGTTATTTGAATAGCACAAACAGACACACCAATTGTATATATATATATATATATATATATATATATATATATATATATATATATATATATATATATATGTATGTATAGATGTTCTGTGCTTATATAGCCCATGAGTTAACTCATAACTGCGCTTTCCGATGCGAGCTCATCATTCAGCAACATAGAATCCTAACTTCCATCAGCCTTAAGAATAAATTTGAACACATTGCAGTTAAGTGTTTCGTTGAGTTATGACGTCATAAACCGTCGCCGATTCGAGTAACTTGTAGGTCAAGAAGTCCGGCAGCTAGACAGACATGCAAGTGTAAAGTAGAAATTATTAATAAATTACTGACAAAAGTTTCTTCTCTGTCACTCAATTTAGTCCAGTTAACATCTTGAAATTTATGAAAATAAGTGATTAAACTATTAAAACTATAAACAGTATTTCGATTCTTGAAAAAAAACCTCAGTTTTGAGCCCTAGTTACAACGGTACCAAAGCGGATTTACAGAAATCGATATTCTCCAATGACATTTTGCCATAATATTGAACTGTAGGTCGAACTGAAGGTGGGGTGATCGACGAGATATAAGCGAGATGTTCGTACTTTTTAAAGAATCGACATTCAGGTCATTCGTTTCAGAATCATTTTAATTTTCCCAATATCTTGAAAGATTTTACAGCTCAAACAATTACAACTTTTATGCCTTAGAACTAAAGACTTGACAAGACAAAGACAAACTTCTTCAGCTTTGTGATAATGGCTACCTGAAAATGTAATAGACCAGTGCAGAGTGCTTTTGAAACCAAAAAAAATTGCAGTAGAATGAAACCCATTGGAAAAGGAGGAGAATATTATAAAAATGAAAGAAAATATAAATTACGGGCGATCTAAGGTTGGGAAGGGGTAGGAGGTGAGGTTTTAGGGGTAGAAAGCGGTTCTTCTCGATTTCCGGAAAAACTAAAAGTCCTATGGAAATGAGTCAAATGGCAAAGTTATAGGTAATAAAAAGATCTAAAATTATTGCATTTACACTTTTTTCACATAACCTCAAAATTTAAGTGAAAAATTCAAAAAACCAAGTTTTTTCGATTTTAATTTTTATCTTTTACAAATAAAATTTTATTTTGACAAAATTTGGTGAAAACTTGCCTTTTTATGTCCCAAACTAGCTATAATTTATTGATTTGAAATTTATTTTTTTTCACCTTATTTTGAATGAATGTCGAAAAAAGAACCTAATTTTCAACCGAAAATTTGGCCGTCTGGCCGTGTGCTTTTCGTTCGTTAAAATCTCTACCTGCCAGTGGTGGTAATTTTTTGGCTTTTTCTGCTAGTATTTTAGGCACTTTAAAAATAATTTTTAAAATTTTCAAAATGTTGACCAGATTAAGTTAGATTAGTACTTTCAATTAACAACATATTAACATTCCTATTGTTATTTCTGCAATAATAAACATAACGTTATTTCTATTTACATAATGTTTCAATAAATATTTAAATATTTATTAAATTTTATTCTATTCTTAGTTTATATAACAGCAAGGCCAGACATAGCTTTCTTTAGTGTCGACAAGCAGTTTAAGTAAGCTGAACATTTACTGGCAAGCAAAATTATTTTGTATTTACAAATAGTGGATAATTAGTTTATAGTGCATGTTATATAAAACGGAATAAAAGACCATCGTCCCATCATTTTCTCACATCAACATTTATTCTTAAATTATGTCTTCAGCCTTAATATTACGTTCAAGTAAAACCATATCATAAAGTAACCCATCTTATAAACCAATGAGAGACAATCCTGTTCGCTGAATTAGTTAATGTTAGAACTCAGGGCTCATTTTAGCTATTAAAAATATTTGTGATATATAGATCCTTAAGTTCTGTTAAAGATAACTTGTTAAAGATAAGACAATCTCGGCGGCAGCAGTTTTGTCTATCATTTGAACATATTGGCCACCAAAACTGACTATGATCGAAAAACTGCAAAGGTGTAGAGAAAGTGGGTTTTGACTTCTAAAATTTGTTCCGTGAATATTTTCAGGTAAAATGAAATTAAATCCTTGTAATACTTCTTTCTTTATGTAAAATACTAGCAGTCGCCCGCGACTTCGTCTGCGTGCAAAACCTCTTAGGTACACTTTTAATTTTAAAGACAGACTTTCATATAAAGTGTGCTCTTTCCCCGCTACCCCTCTCAATTTAATTTTATTATAGTTTCCCGTCAAGCAATATCCTCCATCCCGTCCCGTGTACTAAAGATCTACATTTTCGTTAAACATTGTACGATATTACAGTACATTAACATTAACAATATATATTTATGGCAAGCTGATGTGTATAGCTTAAATAGTCTATTTCACTTTTGAGTCCAACTTTCTAAATAAACAAAATAATTTACAATCCAACACGCAGATCTAGAGATTAGCCCGTTTAAACAAACGAACAAACTTTTTCGTATATTATATAAATATGGTCTGCCATGCCAAATAAATTAAAAGAAAAGATCAAAGATCGAATTATCAAAGAATATCAGTACCAAAATGTTGACCCCTATTCAGTACCTACGTATAACATAACACGGAGGAGCTCAACTTAATTTGGACGATATAGTAGCAATGTTATGTTTTTTAGAAATTTTGTAATATCTCCGAAACTATATTACTAATAAATATACTGTAAAAGGCAAATCTTATCTCTATAATATCCTTGTGATTATTAAACAATTTATTTTGATGAGGATTTAAGTTTAGTTGTATAAACAATGACGTAAACGTAAGCATATGAATAAAATGATTTTTGAAAACACAAAAAGTTATATATCTGCCTAAATATAAAAGATATATGCTATTTCAGACTTTTTTGTAGAACTTTTTAAAACGCATAAAGTTTTCATACAATGTTTTCAATTATATCCAATAGCTAAGGCAGCGTACGCGAAATAATGCCGATTTAATAAATTTCACGGTCCGACTCGCCCGACAAAAACTGTGGTAACTCGGGTAATATTTACAATACAAATATAAAATATAGCTTATGACACTCACCGATAACGTAGAATTCTGCTGGTGAAAGTATTATTAAAATCGGATCAGTATTTCCGAAGATTAGCCCCGACGGAGATTTATTTACAAACTTACAAACTTTACCTCTTTATATTATTGGTATAGATAATTTTGCACTCCATTCAGTTTAGACAATTTTATCAACGCAAGACGCTGGGTAACATTTTCTATGAAAAATTTACCTTATAAAAACGCGGAACAAAGCTCGTCTCGTATCTTTATAGAAAATTCATTTAAGTTTTAGGGATAAACTATAATAAATATTCTGGACAATATGGTGCCAACGCTACACAACGATCATGGAATTGGCAAGAGAGTCGTTATATCCGGTATGTCGGGTATATATCCAGAGTCCCACAACGTGAAGGACTTGGCAGATATTCTGTATGATAAGGTAGGTAATAGATGTATTGCGTCTTGCTTTAAATACTAATGAGACATCCGTAATGAGAGAGACCTTAGTGCTTCGATAGAGAATAGTCTTTTGCACATTGCTTAGCAAACCTGATTGACAGACCTAATTAATTCTGGCAAAAAATATTTTGTAACTTTAACGTAAAATATGTTGACGTCTTGTATCAGAAAGTTAATTGTTGTCGCTAGATCAACCCAATCAACAATAAAAACGTCCGGTGGAACTATGAACATCCCGAAGTAACAACATTCATCGGCAAAATGCCCGGTCTCAAGCTGTTCGATGCTCAGTTTTTCAAAGTTCACTTCCGTCTTAGCAATAACATGGACCCTATGTGTCGCAAACTGATGGAACAAGCATATCAGGCTATTTACGATGCTGGTGAGATTAATATTGTTAACAAGCCTACATTGCAGTATTGACCTGGAGTGAATTTATCCAAAATGGCTTTTTCCTTTGTACAGGAATATGCGTGGAAGAACTTTCTGGGAAGAAAATTGGTGTTTATGTTGGAAGTTGTATTTCTGAAAGTGAAAAAGCTACTTTCTACGCGGCATGTTCTAGAACAGGTTTTGGTATCACAGGGTATTATTATTATTATTTACTATGTAGTACATTTTAATTTTTATTTAAACTAATACATTATGGCAGAAAATATATTTAATTCTTAATATTGGCAGAGGCAATAAATCAATGTATGCAAACCGCATTTCGTATTGGTTAAACGCTAAAGGACCTTCGATGAGTATCGACGAGGGCTGCTGCAGCTCTACTGAAGCCCTGCATCAAGCTTATCTAGCCATTAAACACGGCGAGTGTGAAGCTGCCATTGTCGGAGGATCTCATCTTTGTTTGCATCCTCAGTCTACTATCCATTATGGAAGGTACGATATTGTTACATACATCTTTTATTTTCATTATTATGAGCTAAAGATGATTAATTTGCTTTCTTTTAGAACCATAAAGTTGAGTATGGACGGTAAGACGAAATCGTTTGACACAGAAGCAGCAGGGTGTGCTAAATCTGAAGCAATTAATGTGCTTGTCCTTCAAAAAGCTGAAGATGCTCTAAGGTAATTTGTAATGAGCTCTGGTCGGAAACCAACTACCGATATTGAACCCAATGTTATAGCAATTTACACCCACTTCCTGTTCAAGTAGCTAAAAATACTCCTCAGACTCTCAGGTATGGACCAAGCCATTGGGAAATTGTAAAGGATATTATAAATAGTGCGGACAGACAGTCAACAAGAATTTAAAGCATTCCGCAAGAAAAGCAATAAATAGTAAGAAACAATTATTATTTTATTTCTTACGGGACAAATTTTCTTGCAGAATTTATGCTGAAGTCGTACATGTCAAATGTATGTATTCGTCAAGTCTGCAAAACGAAACAAAAGGTCAACAATTTGGTTTCTATAGGGATCCTGATAACATGGCCACTATTATAAATACTTTCTATAAAGAAGCAAATATTTCACCAGATGCTGTTGAATATGTGGAAGCCTGCGGTTCTGGTAGGTAATTAGGTATATCTAATATATAAAATTTTCCTGTCACAATGTTAGTTACCGTACTCTTCCGAAACGGCTTTACCGATTTTTACCAAATTTTGTATGCGTATTCAGCAGGTCTGAAAATCGGCTACTATCTAATTTTCATCTGAATTTTTTTTTTAATTTTGAATGCAAAACAACGTTTTCCGGGTCAGCTAGTAAGAAATAATTACATATCAATATTAAGCGTGAACAAAATATTATGCTTATAAAATCAACACATTTAAGCTACACCGGAGGTGGATAAAGCAGAACTTGAAGCCATCCAAAAAGTGTACTGTAATAACCGAAGAAAACCACTTCTGGTAGGCAGCGTTATGTCAAATATTGGTTATTGCGAAGCTGCATCGGGTATAGCTGCTATTACAAAGGTACATTAGACATCTCTTTTGAATTTTGTTATTGAACAATTAGTCATTATTTATTCAAAGATTTATTAAATACAATAAGACCTAATAGTAACATTAACTAATATCAAAACTTACACGCTACGATAATCTAAACTAAATAATCTAAATCTATCTAGTTTAGATTATGGAAGCGTTGTACTCAGAGAAATACTTTCGAATTGGTATCGAGTGGTAAAAACCCCAGGATACTGGCAGCATTTCCACGTTGACTCACAATGCTAATTCTCTGACCTAATAAAAAGCTAACCCTCTGGTCACGGGAGGGGTCGGTCAATCGCTTTGCGATTTCTCTACAGCGAGTAATTGGACCCCACGGTCCCAGCATTTCTACTCCAAACGGCTCAAATAGGTAATTTTCGACGAAATTACTCTATTTCCGCCGCTGATGCAGCAGCAGCGCCCTCACAGCCCATCGTGCTAGGATAAATGCACAGGCGCGAGAGTGTCCACGCAAGTTGCAGCCCACGTCAAATTTCTTCCGAGGTTAGCGTTAGGGTATGCGACTTTGGTATCTGAGGAAAACTAACAATTGCGTGGAAAATATCGAGATGAATTTCTCATTATTTCCCGTACTGATGAAATTTCCAAAAATGTAATAGTAGTCATATGTAAATACTTCAGTAAGTTCAAAAATTTTTTTAAATCAGGAGCAATCGGGAAACATGTTAGAAGAGACGGAACCTTGCCTTTCAAAGGTTGTATTGCTATTTCTATAAATACTTTAGACGACTGAGTGGCGCAGTGGGTAGTGACCCTGCTTCTGCGTCCTAGGCTGTGGATTCGATTCCCACATCTGGAAAATGTTTGTGTGATGAGCATGAATGTTCTGCAGTGTCTGGGGGTTTATCTATATATTATAAGTATTTATGCATAATATATGTATATAAAAATACTCATCAGTTATCATAGTACCCACAACACAAGCTACCTAAGCTTAGTTTGGGGCTATATAGCGATGTGTGCAATTGTCCTATAATATTTATTTATTATTTACTTTTAAGGACCTACTACTTCTAATAAACTAGATTAATTTCTTGTATTGATATTTTAACCGACTGCGTCAGAAGGAGGGTTATGTTTTTCGAGCGTATGTATGTATGTATGTATGCCCATTTCTTCGGCACGCGCTACAGCCTAAACGACTGAACGGATTTTGATATGTGAGGTGTCGTTGAATTTATTAAAAATCACAGCTATATAAATTTTCAAAATAGTGGCTGTAAATGGGGAACTCACTGAAAGGGGTGATTGTATTTTTCCTTTTAATATGGTCATGAAAGGCTAAAGATTTAAAAATATAATTCATATCATATCTATTTATATTGCTGTTTCATGACAATATACAAAAATACCAAAACTCAAAATCAAATAAAATTATTACGTTTGTCCCCGCCTGCAGCACCATAAAGTATTTAGAAATATACAAATATTTCCTTATTTAGTTTTCATACTCTAGCAGTCGGGTTTTTTGTTTTTATAATAATAATTTTTAACATATGCTTTTAATCCAACAGGTTCTTTTAGGATATCATACTGGACAGCTTGCTGGCAACTTGAATTGTGACTCGCCAAGAAACGATGTAGCAGCTTTGAAAGATGGACGAATGCGTATCCTTACTAACCTCACAGCTTTGAACGTTCTTAGCCGCGTCAATGGCATCTCACTGACCGGGGCTAATGCACATGTCCTTTTATATGGTCATTATAAAGCAAAGGTATAAAATTTTCTTCCTATTACTTAATTTACAGTAATAACAATATTTTAAAATACCAAAACTCAAAATGAATATATTGTTTTGTTAACATTTTAGGACCTACAGCGTTACAAAACAAATATTCCTTATTTAGTTTTCGTATCTGGCAGACAGGAATCTTCCGTAAATAAAATATTTTTGGAAACATTAAAGCACGCCCTGTTGATCAAAAAGTGTACTGCACAATATTCATAAAACAAGAATTTCTGGACATTTAGGAAGAGGATTTATTATTCTCGGTGAGATATTTGGTAATAATTTCTAGAACTAAAATAATATGGACATAAATAAATCAGTTTAGTTGATTTTATTTATTAATATAATATGTTGTTTAGTGGAGTTCAACCAAGACTCTTTGAGTTGTACCTTTGTTAACTTTAAAGCACACAACAACAACATGCGGGGAATGTCTGCGAGTAGCATCTATTGTACATAGTTGTGTAACGATCCGCAACTAATGTGTTTGGTCACTTACAAAGATCAACAATTATTAAGTATTTCGAGTGGCGTATGTCAGTATTATGATCTGGAGTTCAGTGGCCGATGGCGATCATAATCATCAATTTGTAACATTTGAAATCATCCGTGTGCGATTTATTAAAAATTTACAAAAATTGTAATCAATACTTCATCATAGATTTCAAACAAGAATAAAAAATCATTGGTTAACAGATTTGAGAAAATAATATTTTTTCCAGACACAAATGAAGAGAACGAAACCATTTGTCTACAAGAAGAAGTCGACTTCTTCGACGATGTGAAGAGGCCGCTGTGGTTCGTATACAGCGGCATGGGCTCCCAATGGGTCGGTATGGGGGCACAACTTATGAGAATTCCAATATTCGCTGCTGCTATTGCAAGGTATTGACAATTGAAGCTTAATGAAATTATGAATACTGATATAATGAAATTATGAATACTAATATAAATGTGGAAACATTAAATTTTCGCTTTGATCTAAATAACAGATGTCATCGTGTCTTGGAACCTAAAGGAGTGGACATTGTGCATATAATTACATCTCCAGATAAAACCATATTCGACAATATTCTCAACTCTTTTGTTGGAATTGCTGCAATACAAATTGGACTTACAGATGTATTACGAGCTTTAGGAATTATTCCTGACAATATTATCGGTAATCACAACTTTTTTTCATTTTTGTTTCCGCAGCCAAATGGCAAAAAGCAAAACCCTTATGGAATCGTCCGTATGATACAGCCATTTTGTGCGAAACTACAAGAACTATACTGTTGAAACCTGGCAAGCAGATGTATTCTGTGACCCGAATGCAAAAGCGTAATGTGGTTTCAACGAGATCTAGTAGGTAGTTTTTTAAATACGTCATAAATGGTTGCAATTTACCTTTCATTCAATCAACTCAAATACAAAAATAAAAACACATAATTTCATAAACATAAACCTTATGCATAAACTGGGAACAAAAGATACACTATTATTAAAAAAATTATCAAAGTTACAACGAACTACAAGAACTTTTTAATTACGTTACTAGCTGGTACAGAACTCCTCATAGGCAAGAGACTTGCACTTGGCCGCTTTTTTTATTTTTCTTTCTAATTAAAATGTTGCTTCGTCTAACATGTTGCGGCAAATACTTTATCGTAAATATGTCTCAACACAATTGGTTCCAATTTGTTGTTTATTTCAGGACACAGTGTGGGTGAGCTAGGCTGCGCGTACGCAGACGGCTGTCTGACAGCCGAGGAGATGATACTGTCTGCATACAGTCGCGGGCTGGTCTCTGTGCAGACTCCGTTCATTCGTGGAGCGATGGCAGCTGTTGGACTTGGCTACGAACGGGTATCAAATTATTTCATTTTGAATTTTTGTAATTTTGAAAGGAAATATGTTGAATCGCGCACTTTGTTTGATTTACTTATTGACCATTACTGTATGAAAATGAAAAATCGACTTCAAAACGATCTAAAAAGTAAAAAAAAAATAATTGCGTCATTTGGTTGCTTTAATTTACTTAAAAATATCTATGAAGTCGAAACTCTTGTTTTCTTGCAAAAAATTGAAAATTTCTGAGCAATTTACTATAAAATATAAATTAGTATTTTATCTGCTAGTATCTGAAATATTAATTGCAGTTATAAATTTTAAGGAAACTCCCTAAAAATGGCTCCAACTCTGATTTTTGAAATATTTTTTTAGTTTCAATTTTGTATTATTAGGGGAAGATTTTTAATTTATTACAAGTGATGCTCTTGACTGCCATCACACCTGATGGTAAGTGATGATGCAATCTAAGATGGAAGCGGGTTAACTTGTTAGGAGTTGGATGAAATCCCCCTAAATCAATAGGCGGTATATCTTTGCAATTTACTAACCCTACCAGCTGACCGACCAATAAAAATCTTAACCCAGGACCCAGGAACTCTGTCTCTTAATCTCCAATGCGCATCACGGAGGCCGTCAGATGAAGTCAAAATGATTACGTTTTAAAGTGGCGAGCGAATCGTTGTATAGTAAAATTGCAATTGGACACTTAATTAGCTGTAAAATAAATATTGACTATTACTATCTTACAGATGTCTAAAATAGTTCCACCTGAAATAGAAATAGCTTGCCACAATGGCCCCGACTCCAGCACAATTTCCGGTCCCGCCGATATCATGAAAGAATTCGTCGCTCAGCTTGCTGCGAAGGGAATATTTGCCAAAGAGGTGCCATGCTCGAACATTGCCTATCATTCGCGATACATAGCTGAAGCAGGTCCAAAGCTGCTCGAATATTTGAGTGATGTGATCACGGCGCCAAAAGAACGCAGTAACCGCTGGATTTCGACGTCAGTGCCACAAGAGAAATGGAATGATCCCATTGCCAAATATTCATCCGCAGAATATCACACGAATAACTTACTTGTGAGTATTTGTATTTTGTTAGTCGTCTATGTCCAGCAATAGAGAGAACTACTAGTGCCTAAGCGTAAAAAGCGTATCTTAATTAGCAAATTAAGAAAAAAGGTTTCAAGAAAGACTGTTATACTGTCCCTAAAATTATGGAAACAAATTGTACATTGAAGTTCATCACAATTGAAACAAGAACACCAACGATGTTTTGATAAATATTCTATATTCAGAGACAAAATAATCTTAATTAATATAATACAGCATTAATTAATATATACAAGTAATTTATAAAAAAGCGAAGACAAATAGCTATGTAACATGTAATTAACAACTTGTTGCAGAATTCAGTTCTTTTTGAAGAGACATCGAAGCTCATCCCATCAAATGCTGTGGTAGTAGAAATTGCTCCTCATGGTCTTTTGCAGGCTATTCTAAAGCGTTCTCTGCCTGCCTCCTGCAAGCACGTGCCACTGACCAGACGAGGTCACCCCGATAATGCAGTCTACTTCCTGCAAGCTATCGGAAGGTAAGTAATTTTAAGAATATTAATGAAATAACAACCTTATTATTTCATTCAGAAAATGTTCAAAATTCTTATAGTCTCTACATGGTGGGATACAACTCGCAAGTGCAAGTTCTCTATCCGAAAGTAGAATTTCCCGTTTCCACGGGAACACCAATGTTGTCACATTTAGTGGAATGGGTGCATAACGAAACATGGTACGTATCATTTTAAGCAGTTTGATTTTTTTCAACAACAGCTCGTCAATGACTAACAATATTTTTAGATTTACTAAGTTTACAGAGTTAAATAATCCATTTTTGACATAATTCAAAATGATGCAATACTTATTATCATCGAGACATTAGACAAGGTGGGTGGTTTCTTAAGTATTAAGATATCTTATGTTGTGTAATTGTCAATGCACCTAGATTAATAAAGAGTTACTTTGTTAGCATATTTTATAAAGCCGAATAATTTTCAGCACTAAAAGCTCAAAGAATATCTATGTAAACTTTTTATGTACACAATAAATAAATAAATAAAATGTCTATTGAACGTAATCTCTATAAATGTAAACTTGAAGTAAAAAAAAAATTAACAAAAAATAGAACCGAATCAAAAGGCAAGTTTAAGGAACATATATTTAACGTAGTAAAGCAATTTGTGTGTTCTAGGTAATGTTCTTATAGTAGAAACCTTGGCTGGCACCGACTCCTAGATATGCTTAAGTAAATTAAAGCAACTAAATGACACAGTTATTTTTTACTTTTTAGTGCGTTTTGAGTCGGTTCTATTTTTTGTTAGAAATTTTTATTTCTTACTTTTTAGTAATTTATCGTCACGTAACGTACTCGTACTATTGTCATAGTATCTTATGCGGTACTTGTAGCCAAAAGGCTACCAATACTTACACCAAAACCGAAATCGCTGCAAGTGTACCTATAAAATTTGAAGAGTTCCTACAATTTGCCCAGGACATCATCATCAGATCCTAACATGATGACAATGGGACCACCTTGGAAGTGTACCCTTTCGGACTATGAAAATCGGACAACACTGTAAAAAGTTATGCGTGGTCATACATAAAAAAAATATATACGTGTCGAATTGAGAACCTCCGCCGTAAAGCTATTGCATAGCATTTTCGTCAATTTATGTTTAACTACCACGTCATCGGGACCCTGGCCGAGCGACGGCAGTTTCATTCTTCATTTTTTTAAGTGTCATATGCAAAATTAGTGAAATTAATTTTTTTCAATAAATACTTTTTGTTATTCTTACGTGCGTTGAAAATGAGGATTGCTCGGGAAATAAAAAATAATACCTATCTTTCTGACATTGCGGGAAAAAACTTAGAGGAATTACAGATAAGCGACGTCCCCAATGTCGACGGTGCCAAATTGTGCTTTTGATAGTACGTCATTTAAAAAATTGGTTGTCGATGTATGATTGGTTGTCGATCCAGTAGTTTTTGTACAGATTTTTATAAAGATATTTTGATTTCTATATACGTATCAAATTGAGAACCTCCTCCGTTTTCTTCGTCGGTTAACAAGTTAAATTTTTTTTTTCATAGATAATTATGGAGGTTCTCTACGAGTGAAGGCCTCCTCTATTTTTCCCCACAACTGCTTGTCATTTGCTTTTGAGATCCAAGTTTTGTCCGCGAAGTTTTGTTCGATAATATTCCAAAACATCTATTATTTTTGTTCTTTTTCTTATGTCTGTCTTCTCTTTTTCAAAAAATTCTTCAATGTACACGATACAGTTTTATTAAAGTATAGATAGATAAAATGTTTAGACGTCCATGACTTTATCGGTTTGATGTTTTAAAGTTCTTTGATTTTTTTTTTATCATAAGTTGACTGTAATACAGCTAATGGTAAGTGATAAATGTAAGATGGAAGTGAGCTAACTTATTAAGAGCAGAATGTAATCCTTACCTCTTTCCGTTCAACACGAGGTAACTAGCCACGACCGAAGGCTCCCAGCAGTCAGACCTGGACTTTAGAAAATCTTAGTCGGCCTGGCCAGGATTCGACCACAGGACGTCCGTCTCAAATCTACTACGCATACCACTGCGCCTCGGCAGCCTTCAAGATCTTGATGAATAAAAATTATGCTTTTGCCCATCTCCAGTATACATATTTTCTCGCTCTCTTCTCTTTGCTAAATATTTTCGTCTAGATCAGTCCAAAGTTAAATTGGAAATGGAGAACAAACGGACAAACTCCCGCATTTCATTTCACATATTGATAATATTAATACGATTTTAGGAATGTACCATTGTATGTGTCAGAAAAATGCAAAACTGCAGCTTCATGTAATCACAACATATCGATCCACGATGACAATTACAATTACTTAAAAGGCCATGTTGTAAGAGGTAGGAAACAATAATATTTAACAAAATTATATATACCACTGCCTCGTTGGTGTAGTGGTTAGCCTGTGTTTTAGTCATTCTGAAATGAAATGTTCAGTACATTCCACGCCCGGAGTTTGGAAGTTGGTGGTGTTACACCCCCGTGCCTTGGAGAACACGTTAAGCCGTCGCTATCATCAACATCTAATAGTGATCGTTAATAAATGAAACATTGTCACCCTAAGCCCGCCAACCCGCATTGTAGCAGCGTGGTGTGTCTACGCTCCATATCCCCTCTCCTATAAGGAGGAAGGCCTGGCCCTGTAGTGGGCCACTAATTGGCTGATAATGATGATGATGATGATGATATATACGAGTATTGCATACAAGATAAAACTTGTATTTTAATTTGATGAGTTAATTAATAATGTTTTGAAATCGATTAAAAATGAGAGCTCAAAATAAAAACATCATTAAACGCATGAATTTCAGGAAGAAACACATACCCTTTTGCTGCTGTAATTGTAGCAGTTTGGGATACATTAGCTATGGTGTTGGGAGTCCCAAAAAAACAACTCTCGGTCAAGTTTGAACATGTACACCTTTTCTTACAACCTGTGCTACAAGATCACGATCAATTGCGACTTAATGTAGCTATTCAAAGGGTTAGAGGCTACTTCGAGGTAATAATTCCTTACAATGGTTAGCTGAAAAGTTTAAATTAAAGTGTTTAATAACAGTTATTATGAAAAGCTAAAAGCAAATGTTTAGATTCTGCATTACTAAAAGTATCATAAATAAGGATTTAGCTGGTGTTGATTATAAATTTTCAAAGGTGCATTTTAATTTTTAGGTTTTGAACAATAATATTAAAGTTGCTTCTGGATTTATTACCAGTGAAATAAATAAATGCCTAGATGCAAAAGATGAATTAAATGTAATGGAAGACTTTGAGCTCAAATCAGATGATATTTACGAATTATTGGATGCTAGAGACTATAGCTACAAGTGAGTTAACAGAACAGTTTCAAATTGTAATAATTTTAAAATGCTTAAGAAATATTTGGCAGCAAATAAAAATGATTCCTTTCATGTTTCAAGTTTTATCATAGTTATGCAATGCCAGAAATGATTACATATAAAACAATAGCCTTACAATATTCCTCCTTGTTAATTATCAAATGATGCAACATAATATATTGTCATTTCTTTTGTATCAATATATGTATTATAATTTTCAGGGATAACTTCCGTAGTATATATGACGCTAACACGTCACTTACAAAAGCTCATCTACTGTGGGAAAGCAATTGGGTGACTCTTATTGACGGTATGATCCAACTAAATATACTTAGACGTCTTCACGAAAGCATTTCGCAGCCTAATTTTATAAGACAGATCGTCATCGACGTTAATAAGCATACAAGACACAATTTAACTGCAGAAGACGATGTAAATGTCATAACGGCTACAATATGTGAAGTAATGGATACAACCAGGTATTTTGTTAACAATACATATCTTTCATTGTTAATAATACATTAAAAGTTATATTATTATTTATAAACGCTATACTGCCTATATATACAGTATTATAATCCTTATCATTTTATTACATACTAAGATGCGGAGGAATCCTAATTGAAAACATCAAATTCCACGACATGCCTTCATCAAATAAAAAACTAATTGCTTTAAAAAAGGTGGTTCCTCATTTATCTACCAATTATATAAGTGTGAGTACTTTTTATTTATTTTGTACATTATTTTGCTTTTTTGGACAAAACCGTCTACATACAATTACTTACCGTAACTTAAATATTGTTACTATAGTATTATAAAATAATTTAGATTAGAATGGTCAAGCGAATGAAACAAATCAAGGAATGATTCCCGATTTATAATGATATCTTGAATATTCAGTTCACAACAAAGTCCTCGGAATGGTAAATACTATAATACAATAAATATGCATTTGAATAACTGTTTTAAGGATATACGATGTGAAGAAAATTTGATACCAATTCAAGAAAGTATATCACAAGATAGTAAAATAGCACTGGAAGTGACACGATTAGGTGATAACAATTTCACGCAATGGTCAAAAGTTGCAAAATCAAATCATCGAGGGATTCCAGTGAAGGTGGGAGAAAAATTAATTGTTGAATGGTTTCAGTATTTTTCATAAATATATACATATTTTATATTTATTTATTTTAGGTTCATTATGCAGGAATAAACGATGTGTATCTAAAGAAAGTATTTGGAGTAACTCCAAGCGAAAGCATCGAAAATAAGAAAGTGATTGAATATGACTTCAGTGGTGTTTCAAATAGGTATGAAAATTTAGTATTGGATAAATTTATATGATCTGTCATTTAATCACTATATCATTTTATCGCTAAATATTAAAATAATTTACCCGTCAGTGATAATTGCAGTAAAGCAACGCATTGCTTTTTTAAATAATTAGAATGATGACACGCTCCACATATAGACCAGTGCCGATAGCTTTTGAAACCAAAAATAATCGCAGTAGAATGAATCCCATTGCAAAAGGAAGAGAATATCATAAAACTGAAATGAAAAATAAATTACGGGCGATTTGAATTTGGGAAGAGATAAAACTTGAAACATGAAAGGAATCATTTGGTAGGGTAGGCCTTATTTTGAATAAATATCGAAAAAATAACCTAATTTTCAACCGAAAAATTGGCCGTCAAAATATCATTTCTTTTTCAAAAAATTGATGTGTTTTCTGCAAATCAAAATGATGTTATTTGATTTATATCTTGTTTTACCATAAAAAAATTATAGTTTGACAGACAATTTTTCGGTTGAAAATTAGGTTATTTTTTCGATATTCATTCAAAATAAGGTGAAAAAAAAATATTTCAAATCAAATAAATTGTAGCGTGTTTGGGACATAAGCAACTGTTCCCAATTTTACTGAAATTTCTTTTGTAAAAATAAACACTTCACATAATATTGGTTATGTAAAAAAGTGTAAAAACAAAAGTTTTAGATTTTTTTATTACCTACAACTTTGCCAGTTACTTTTCCGTAAGCCTTTTAGTTTTGCCGGAAATCGGAAAGTCCGTTTTTTACCCTCGCTCCACTGCAGTGATATTTATTTTTCCTTTTTATGCATAGTCAAATGTATCTTGAGGAAATAATTCCTGAGAATGCACTCCTCATGATTATGGAGGTTTTAAATGTTCAAGAAACCAAATCTGCGTAGGAGATACAACCTCATGATAGATTATATTAGCCCCGAGGTTATTGTGTTTCATTTGGTATTTAGGATAAATTAATTATTCATAGTCAAATAATCTTGAATTACTAAAATATCTATGTTAGATTTTAAGTGTTCAACAAAATTTTCCACGCTAGGATTTCTTTCTTTTGAGTTTGAATTCACAAACGAAAGAGGACCTTATACTTTATACCTCGTCTAATAATAAAAATTTAATAATTTTCAGAAAAGATCGTGTGATGGGTATTGTCCAAGAAGAATCAATTAGCACACACGTCCGAGCAAAACCTGAACTGCTATGGCCTGTGCCTAAATATTGGACATTAGAGGAAGCGGCTACTGTTCCTTTAGCTTATTGCCTGGCATTCTACTGTCTTGTAATTACATATTTATTTTATGTTTTTCTTTTATATAAATTGAAATTTCAAAAGTTTGTTTAAATATTATGGTTTTGCAGTGTTTCAAAGCTAGGTTTTACCGTGGCAACAGTATTCTTGTGCACGACGGTGCGGGGGCTTTAGGTCAAGCGATTATATCCATCGCACTTGCGCACGATTGTAACATATATACCACAGTGAGTGACATGAACAGAAAAATGTTTTTGATAAAATTGTTTCCGGCACTTAAAGGTAATAAGCATTATATATTGTACGACTATTAATAACCTATTTAATAACTATGCGAGTATTTAAGAGGGTAAATTTTTTTTCAGAGGATCAAATCGGCTGCTCTCAGGACTGCAGTTTTAAGGACATGGTTCTTAATGGTACAAATGGAAGAGGTTGTAACATTGTTATATCCTCTTTAAAAGGCAAACTACGAGACGTAGGTTTAAATTTGGCTGTTATGTTTCTTGATTTTATATTAATGGCCGACTATTGGCATCGATAAAATTCTAAAATTATCACTCTATATTTATTATTTACAGTCATCATTAGAATGTCGTGCACTATCTGGATTTGTTGTGGATACCTCGCTTATGCTGGACGATGAGGATTATATGTTTGGATTGTTTTATTTAAGTGGATGTACCACTTATAACACACTGCAGTTATCCTCACTGTTCAATACTAAAAATGAAGAAGATTTGAAAGTAAGTAATATTAACGGAACTTTTTCATTAAAATGTTATACCTGCTGATCCTACAAAATATCGTCCTGATAGAATATTATCCTATATTTAAGAATAAACATAATATCAAAAATTGCGGAACCGACAGGATTCGAACCCGCGTCTATCTGGCAATCCGGGCACTTAGAGCGCCTTACCGCTAGGCCACGGTCCCGATGACGTCGATGCCGAAATTGTGCTTTGATATCTCATATTTTTGATATCCAGGTATACGGTCTGTAATGCCATCTACAGTATGAACTGTATTTGTTACAATACTATTGAAAGCTCATATTACGAATGAAGCTCTTAAATTTTTAAAGATGACATATTCCAATTTTATTATTTTTTACATAATATCAAAGCACAATTTCATTTAAGCACCGACGTCATCGGGATCTTGGCCTAGCGGTAAGGCGCTCTAAGTGCCCGGATTGCCAGAGATACGCGGGTTCGAATCCTGTCGGTTCCGCAATTTTTGATATTATGTTTATTCTTAAATGTAAAATAATCCCTAAAGTGTGGATAACAATTTTCAATAACAACTAAAAAAAGAATATTATCCTAATTTTCAAAAATTTTTTTCGAGACTTAACATGTCATACTAATCTTCTTTATATTAATAATTTCGTCAAGGGGTTCGGTAGACTCGATCGAAACCTTAGATGAATAACAAAACATAAAAAATTATTGATTTCGAGTCGACAACATGTATCCGTAAAATTCGGATTAAGGAGAATTTCGTTAAATTCTAATGATACTGGCAAATAAACCGTACTTGCTATCCACACAAACTGCAGTCGCCATCTTTGATACGCCTCGCCAATCAACACATCAATCATGTGTCAAAAAAAAATCTTACCAGAAACATTGAGTGAATCCAATGTTATCAAAAGCAGACATAGAGAGAGCATAGGTGAGAAAATTTGTATGAAAGTCTGTCATAGAAAAATAGAATGGCAAGTGGTTTTCACGCGAAAGAAGTCGCGGGCGACTGCTAGTAATATACTAATTTTATTCTATTTATCTAACTTCCTCCGAAAAATTTTGTTTGTACTACCAAATCAGCGAGCGAAATCAGAGTTTCTTAGCGTGGAATTCATTAGAATTGTATGAAGCACGGTAGTAAATAAATATATACCTAAAAAGTTTAACTATTATGTATACCCCACTTATTGTTCTGATCAAAGTTATATAATTATATTAGAAAAAATACGCCATTTTATTACGTATTTTAGCGGACTATTACGCTATTTTAATACAATAATTTAGCGCCAACTAAATTTTACTGTTCTTGTTAGCACTTTTCTGCAAACAGAGCTATTTGTAATGGTTTTTATTGTAAAATAAACCAGAAATTACAAGGGATGGTGAGCGAGGGCATCGCCCGTGGCTACGTGCGCCCACTGTCTCGCGTGGTGTACGCGGCGGAGCACGCTTCACGTGCGCTGCGGCTACAAGCGAGCAGCAGACATGTGGGACGAGTGCTGCTGCATTTACAAGACGATATATCCTACTTTCAGAATAGGTAAAATTATAAAATACAATTTTTTCGTTATTATGTTAATATTTAGCATTTTTAAAGTCTTGAATCTAGTCTATGGTTTAAACAATAGATAATAATAGAAAATAAAGTTTACAGAATTGCTATCCTTGCCTTTCACTCATATAATATGTACTATGTTATGTTTTTTCCACGTCGAAAGCCGCTTCTAATGAAATTTTTGTCAGAATGCACATCGATGGAAACCACGGTGTACTATGATAAACGTTTATCGTCCGAAGAGCCTGCAGAGAAACGTTTTCCTAAGCTAATTAAGGTGACCGCGAGTGGCACGATGCATGCCTCATATATCACACAATGTCACAAGTGTATTAGTTTGATGGTTTTCGGCAGCAAGCCAATGCCCCTTCGTAGCTTTAACACAGGGACACAGTAAATCCAAAAGAGTTCCATCTTCCATTTTCATCTCCATACCTGATAAACGAACCATAATTATTTTAGGCGGGGTTTTGTGTAATACTCAACGTACTTGATCTAACGTACGTCCTGAGTAAATGCTTGTTAGATAATATGTAATATGATATCAATTTTCTTTCAGAATAAGCTGCTCATCTGATCAACTGCAAATACTGTTATCTGAAAATGTCGTTTTGGGAATGCAACTAGCCGACAGATTAATAAAACGAGGAGCTAGAAGTTTATTACTACGTTGTACAAAAAAGTCTTTTGTTTAAAATTAGGTAATTATGTAATATAATCTGGAACCGGGCTGTTATAGTATATTAGTATTTGAAATTATTATTGCAAATACCGACACTAATCAGCTGAAAAAATGGATTTCCAGGTCCTGGGAAGAACTAAGAGTTCAATGTACTATATCGTACGGAAACTTATGGAATGAAGATATATTTAATTTGCTAACTAGCAATACAAATGAAAACGTTGAAGGAATATATTTTATTTTAAGTTCTGACTCACAAACTGAATATAATAATAATGTTTACTTGGAACATTTGACTCGAGCCATACGAAAATTGAATCGTCTTACAAAGTTAATACAAACATTAATAACCATTTAATTTAGTGTGTGCACTAAATACATCCTAACTTGGTGTATGTGACATATGGTTTCAGGCATTTTGCAGTAATAGATGCCAGGGAAGGTATCAGCAATAATATAATTAAACTAACGGAGCCAGACGATCGATTTATGACAATCAAATTGCCATCGTTAAAGGTCGTAAGATTTTTTTAATGTGGAAATAACACGTTATATTAGGGATTTACTTATATGTTGCCTCCTTTTTTACAGGTTGAAAGTAATGAATATTTTTCAGTCAGTGACGCTATTAATGCTATAGAAAAAGCTATATGTTATAAACAACCCATTATAGCTGTGCATCGTACACAAACGTATTTTAACAACTTATTAGAAGAATTGGCTAATTTAGCTGGTACTTACATATTTTTTCTCCTTTTACTTCATAACATTTTACTTGCTTCCAAAAAAAAATATTATCCAAATCATAATCCAAAAAAGCACATTGCACTTAAGTTTTCCATAGGTCATGAATTTGAATACCATAAAATAATGTCACTGTTTTAATCTTTTGAAGTAGGTAAGGACTATTTTCACATATTCACATTCCACGTCAGCTTTTCTTCGGAAGTCCATGAACCCAGTGTGGACTCATAATACTTACCTTTGAACCTATTTGGACTTGTGGTGTGTTCAGATAACTTTGTACATCTCGCTGTAAATGTGTGAATATTTTTGTAAAATTGTTGATTAGATATCCCGATTCTTGATGATACGTTGTCATCGCAAGATATAACACTTGAAGAACTAGGAATGAATCAATCAAAATCTCAAATTGTTAGAGCTTATTTGCGGGATGTTCACAATATTTCACTAGATGAAAGCAATATACCAGCATTAACAATAAATCAGTAAGTATTTTTTATTTTCTATCATTCATTTATTTACATTTCTTTTTAAATTTTCAACAATGCTATATAAAACAATTATAAAAACACTATTAAAAATTTATAAAAAAATCATTCCGCCTGCTGCGGGGCCCGGGGGTCCAAGCAACCGGTGGTCAGGGCTCCAGAGTGAGGAACCTCCTCACAATACGCGCCGTTTCAAGAATTACTGCCTTCTGTATCCGACCCTTGATCCAACAATTAAGCGAAAGCTTTTTAAGATGTTGGTCAAAGCTTCTCGCTATAAGACCGTTGACTGAAACGACTATAGGAACAATCATTGTTGAATCAACATTCCACATGGCGGTAATCTCATGAGCAAGGTCCAAGTATTTTGATACTTTTTCCTTTTCAGCTTTCACCAGATTATCATCATGTGGAACAGTAATATCAACAATCATTGCACGGCGCGTTAATCGATCAATTATCACTATATCAGGTCTATTGGCTACAATATACCTATCAGTGATAATTGTTCGATCCCAGTAGAGCAACGCACTGCTATTTTCAAGAACTGACGCTGGGTCGTACCTATAGTAAGGCACCTCAGAATCGACAAGGCCATACTGAAGAGCAAGTTGTTGGTGGATTATCTTGGCTACTTGATTATGTCTGTGCAAGTATTCGCCATTAGCAAGATGAGAACACCCGGAAACTATATGTCTGAGGGATTCCCCAGGTTGATGACACGCTCGACATATGTCTAGAGTGCCATCTTTCATAATATGTTTCCGGTAGTTTCTCGTCTTGATAACCTCGTCCATAATTGCACAGACAAAACCCTCGGTTTCCCCAAAGAGGTCACCGAATTGCAACCAAGATACAGATGTTATTTGATCTACATCCGGTCCCGTGAGGGCCTTGTAGAAACGTCCATGCAACTCCTTACTCTTCCATATCGCCACACGATCTGAGTTACTAATTACTTTAGGCTTACGCCAGTTCTCTTTGCCAAGGGATAGTGGGGTAAAACCCTTGTCCACTGCAACGACATCCTTATGCATACCCACATTTATCTTGAGAAAATAATCTCTGAGATTGCACACCTCACGATTATGGAGGTTCTTGGCGTTCAAGAAACCACGTCCTCCACACTTGCGTGGGAGGTACAATCTCATTACAGATGAACGTGGATGGTGCATCCGATATGACGTCAGCAGTTTGCGGACTTTACAGTCCAGGGAGTCCAGTTCAGTTTGAGTCCACTTTAGAATGCCAAAAGAGTATATGAGTAAGGGCATGACCCAGCTATTGTAGGCACGCACCTTATTACCACCTGATAAAAGACTTTTTAGGACTTTTTTCAGGCGGCCAAAGAACCGTTCCTGCACTAGTTGTTTCATATTCCCTACCTCAATACCGAGTGCTTCAAAAAAAACTGTCACCTGCCACCAGTCTGACATAACATAAAAATCAACAAAATAATTTAAAAATATGTAAATAATTCAAAACAATACTAAAATAATACCTAAAAATAATTGAAAATGTACACAAAATTATATAAAAATGAGACGTGGTGGCGGCCGAACCAAATGCGCACAAACATGAACTAGAACATCGTCGTCGTCGTCGCCGCCGTCGGATGAATATGGAACTCCGCCAACATCAGCGAGGGATGTGACGCCCTCTCCAGCTCGAAGGTCACATCGGGGCGTCACCACACGGCGCAAACCAACGACGACGGACGACGGACCACCAGCCAGCTTGGGGCAACAGGGGCCGATGGCCCCCGCGAATGCTCCCGCTGCCGGTGGTATAGTGCGCCGCATGAGATGGTCTCAGAATATGAATGAGAGTGTCATGCGTGCGTACTACGGGGCGACAGAGGGGGGAACTAACCTCACTGCGTACCGTGTAAGAATGCTGTCTCTGTTTCAGGCGCTTGAACCAATCAGTAAGTATTATTATTATAATAGACTTTTGCCTATGACAAAAATGGTGCATATAACATACTGATTTGCAGTTCACTCTACATGACGATTTGAACTTGCAGGTTACGGGAGTTGGCAGGTAATGTGAAAAATGAAGTTTTAACTGAAACTGAGGATTTGCAAACTTTCTTTTCTCACGTTGATCCGGATGAACTCCTGGCTACAACAGAAACAGTATTTTTACCAACACTAAGCACCAGTTCTGCCACGGTAAGAGCCTCTTGACTCAGGGATAAATCATTTATTTGTGCCTGATTATAGTTGATACCCAGTTTTATCATATTTAGATTTAAAAGGCAGAGATAAATTTGAGCCAAAGAAGTGCTAAACGTTTGTGAGCAAATACTTTGTAATTAAATAAAAATATTGATGAAATACGTAGCATAAGAAAACGAAATGTATAAATTTTTCAGATAGCTGATGAATATGACGTTAATGAAACATATCTGTGTATAGTGCCGGGAGTAGAAGGACTACACGTGCGATTCCGTGAGCTGTGCGAGCGGGTCAAGTTACCTGCACTAGTATTGCAGCCAGGAGTTGACAAGCCGCATGAGACTATACAAGAAATAGCAAAGAGATATACTGAGGTTGGTACTTAATATACAAATAGTGGAAGTTTAACAAAATCATGTCTCGTATTTTTATTTTAATAGTAGGTTCAAAAATACCGTTTATTATTATTTTACCTATTTATTTGCATAAAATAGGTGAAAATGATAACAATATTATAACAAAATTACATATTGAATTTGAGCAATGTTTATGAAGTATCGGCTTCAATTATTTTAATCACTTTAATGCTATTATTTAGATTCTTCAGAAAAAGATTCAATTAAAACAGCGCTTTTATCTTCTTGGATATGAAAGTGGAGTTTTGATCGCCTTAGAAATGGCAGCAATTCTCGAAGATACTGGTAAGACTTTCAGTTCATGAAATTCAATGACAGGTGGTAGAGTCACTACAAATAGTCCAATTTGACGTTTCAAAAGTGCTTGTAATAAGCCTACTTGAAATAAATGATTTTGAATTTGAATTTAAATTTCAATTACCGTTATTAACCGACGAAAAAAAAACGAAGGAGGTTCTCAATTCGGCTTGTATATATTTTTTTTATGTATGACCACGCATAACTTTTTACAGAGTTGTCCGATTTTGATAATGCTTTTTTTTATTAGAAAAGGCACACTTCTAAATTGGTCCATAGTCATCATGTTAGGATCTGATGATGATATCCTGGGAAAATTGAAGGAACTCTTCAAATTTTATAGGCACACTTGCAGCGATTTCGGTTTTTGTATAAGTGTCGGTAGCTTTTTGGCTACTAGTGCCGTATAACATACTATGACAGTATAGTACGAGTACGTTACGTGGCGATAAATCACTAAAAAGTAATAAATAAAAATTTTGAATAAAAAATAGAACCGACTCAAAACGCACTAAAAAGTAAAAAATAACTGAGTCATTTAGTTGCTTTAATTTACTTAAGCATATCTAAGAGTCGGTGCCAACCAAGGTTTCTACTTTAAGGGCGTTACTTAGAACCCAGAAACTGCTGTACTACGTTAAATAAATGTTCCTTAAACTTGGCTGGCACCGACTTTATAGATATGCCTAAGTAAATTAAAGCAGTTAAATGACACTGTTATTTTCTTACTTTTTAGTGCGTTTTGAGTCGGTTCTATTTTTAATATTACGATATTCTTAAAACGAGTAAATAACGTAGTGCATTGATTTTGGCAAGTATTAAAGTTAGCACCTGGTTGACTGAGTTTTACTCGGTTTTTTTTTATATATTTAAATACAAATTACATAACAACGTCATTTATAGTTAAATAGATATAGTGCTTCTGTGTCGGTACAGCTTTTCATTGTCTGAAATCAATAATGAAATAACATTTTTTAAAAACATGCTCACAGGGTTGCGTGGCACAGTTTTCTGCATCGGTGGTGGACCGCAGGAAATTTTGGCAACATTTAATGAAACATTTGCTAAATTTGAAACAGAAGAATCATTACAGACTGCTATAGCTAACCACATGTTCAAGTTATTGGTTAACGATAATTACGACCCTGGCAATCTGGAGATCGAACTGAAGAACATATCTCTTTGGGAAGATAAAGTATCGTTTTGTGTGCAGATGCTGTTGGGACGTATTGATCATTCTATTCAATATGCAAAAGAATTAATTAAAGCCGCATACGCAAGAATTGTACAAGTTAGGCGCTATAATTCAGAGTCACGATCCCTACGGTCCCTCTTGGTTCTAATTCGGCCTTGGTCATCTACTTGTAATTCTAATAGCGATAAGTCTTCTATCTCTTTGCCAAGTCTTTCGCTTCAAAAAGTCCTAGAATACCAACTGCAAGTTCCTTTGGCGCATGCAACTCAGGATATGCGTTGCGCTGCTATTGTGAACCGTCATTTAAGCAAAGACATTCTTGAAGAATTCGATAACAAAAATTTGTGTGAAACTTACCAAACAAAATCTGATTTATTTGTTCACATTGACTCAATGTTGTTTTAATTCTGAGATATAAATATTTGATTCATGATTTGTAATAAAATGAATTATTGAAAATCATAAATGCTTTTTATTTCAATCTTATTAATTAAGTAACTAAAATAAAATCTCGTTAATTTAGCCAGTAAAGGAAACAAAAATACAAAGTGTTACGAAGTGTTGTTTGTTAGTTAAACAGTGATAGAAAGTAAAAAAACTTAACTAGGTACATTTGATTATTTAGGTAACTTTAATTAAATTAAACTTGGTACTACAACTTCCCAAAAATCTATATATACCGGTAAAGGCATAGAGGTAGGCAGACAACAACCCTTAAATCAAAGATACATAACTACTTAAATAAAAGATAGTGGGTACTTACAGCTATTTATTCTATCATTTATTTATTTACAATTATTTTTAAAATTTTTAACAATGCTTATAAAAATTATAAAAAAACACTATTAAAAATTTAAAAAAGAATCCAGCCCACCTGCTGCGGGGCCCGGGGGTCCAAGCAGCCGGTAGTCAGGGCTCCAGAGTGAGGAACCTCCTCACAATACGCGTTTCAAGAATTACCGCCTTCTGTATCCGACCCTTGATTCAACATCTAAGCGAAAGCTTTTTAAGAAGTTGGTCAAAGCTTTTCGCTATAAGACTGTTGACTGAAACGACTATAGGAACAATCAACGTTGAATCAACATTCCACATGACGGTAATCTCATGAGCAAGGTCCAAGTATTTTGATACTTTTTCCTTTTCAGCTTTCACCAGATTATCGTCAGGTGGAACAGTAATATCAACTATCATTGCACGGCGCTATTGGCTACAATGTACCTATCAGTGATAATCGTTCGATCCCAGTAGAGCAACGCACTGCTATTTTCAAGAACTGACGCTAGGTCGTACCTATAGTTATGCATCTCAAAATCGACAAGGTCATACTGAAGAGCATGTTATTGCTGGATTATCTTGGCTACTTGATTATGTCTGTGCAAGTATTCGCCATTAGCAAGATGAGAACACCCGCAAACTATATGTCTGAGAGATTCCCCAGGCTGACGACACGCTCGACATATGTCTAGAGTACCATCTTTCATAATATGTTATATTATTATTATTATTTGTTGTATTTGTCTGAATGAGGCGCTGCCTCAGCTCGATGCTACAGCTTTACCAGCTGTATAGGCTATAGCGCTGATTTTCAGGCGTGACCCCAATGTGAGACCCCAATGTGTGAGATCACGGCCTGATCGGGTACCTACAGGTTTGTACCATTTATAGTAATATTACAAAGAGGTAAAGTTTATAAGTTTGTAAATAAAGTTCCGTCGGGGCTAATCTTCGGAACTACTGAACAGATTTTAAAAATTTTTTCACCAGTAGAACGCTACGTTGTCGATGAGTGTCATAGGCTATATTTTATATTTGTATTGTATATATTAAACGAGTTATCACAGTTTTTGTAGCGCAAGTCGGATCGCGAAAAACTGTTAAATCTGCTTTTTACGCATACGCTGCCTTAACTATTGGATATAATTGAAAACATCGTATGAAAACTTTATGCATCTTAAAAATTTCTACAAAAAAGTCCGCGATAGCATATCTATCTTTTATATTTTAGCAGATATATAACTTTTTGTGTTTCAAAAAAATCATTTAATTCATATGCTTACGTTTACGTCATTATTTATACAACTAAACTTAAATCCTTATCAAAATAAATTATTTAATAATCACAAGGATATTATAGAGAAAGGATTTGCCTTTTACAGTATGTTAATTAGTTATATAGTTTCGGAGATATTACAAAATTTGTAAAAAGTGCGACTCTGTAATAAATCATTTAATTCATATGCTTAAGTATACGTCATTATTTATAGAACTAAACGTAAATCCTTATTAAAATAAATTATTTAATAATCACAAGGATATTATAGGGATAAGATTTGCCTTTTACAGTATGTTAATTAGTTATATATAGTTTCGGAGATATCACAAAATTTCTAAAAAACAACTCTGCCGCTATATCGTCTAAATTAAGTTGACCTCCTCCGTGTTATGTTATGCGTACTGAATAGGGGTCAATATTTTGGTACTAATATTCTTTGAGAATTCGATCTTTGATCTTTTCTTTCAATTTATTTGGCATGGTCCATGGCAGACCATATTTATATAATATACGAAAAAGTTTGTTCGTTTGTTTAATCGGGCTAATCTCGAGATCTGCATGTCGGATTGTAAATTATTTTGTTTATTATGAAAGCTAGACTCAAAAGTGAAATAGACTATTTAATACAAGCTATACACATCAGCTTGCCATAAATATATATTGTTAATGTCGTAATGTAATATCGTACAATGTTTAACAAAACTGTAAATCTTTAGTAGGTACACGGGACGGAAAGGAGGATATTGCTTCACGGGAAACTATAAAAAAATTAAATTGAGAGGGGGAGCGGGGAAAGCGCACACTTTGTATGAAAGTCTGTCTTTAAAATTAGAAGGGTACTAAAGAGGTTTTCACGCGGACGAAGTTGCGGGCGACTGCATAATGACGTAGGCGAACCCTAAGAAACGTTTTTTCTGGTTATTGTGGGTTATCCCTAAGAGATAGACATATACCATCGCGGACTTTTTTGTTTTAAGTAATATACTACAGTATTGCATACCTTAAAACTTATTTTGTTATATCTCGTAGGTTTAAGATAGCGTTTGCTATGGAAGCGCAAAAAATGCGTTAATTTACGACATCACATCAGAAACCTCTAAAATTATCAGTGTTTTTCTACTATATTATACATGTATTATACACAATAAGAGGATTGATTGAAGCGAAGGTAAAATATTGAGTTATTTCTTTATTGTTTATTCGTACACCATAACGAAGAAAAACTTAGAACAGAGACCAAAATATAATAAATAGAGCAGGTACAAAAGGCGGCCTTATCACTTAGCAGTGATTTCTTCCAGGCAACCTTACATCTACGGAAAACATAATTAGTAAACAAGAATGCAGGTGGTATAATACGTAAAAAGTACATACATTCGAATACATTCACACTTAACATAAACCATAAAGTATTTAGAATTTTATACAGATATAGTGATCCTTGGTTTTCTCTTTTCAGTTCATAACTTCTAAGCAGTCGGGTTTTTTGTTTTTATAATAATAATTTTATTGTAATATGGAATCTTTAGGAAGGGTTGAACTCATAAACGCACAAGATGCCCGTCTTTTTTATTTAATAATAAGTTTTAATATAAGTAAATATCTTAAATAAAATATTTATATCTAAGCATCAAAACAACATTGATTCATTGAAAACAAATGCATCAGCATTTGTAAAGTAGGTTTCGCACAAATTTTTCGCATCATATGCCTCAATAATATCTACGTCCAAATGACGATTCACAATAGCAGCACAACTCATATCTCTCACTGCATGCGCCAAAGGAACTTGCAACTGATATTCTATAACTTTTTGTTGCGAAAGATTTTGGGAATATATTGGTCGAACGTTATTAAGACTACCCGCTGATGAAGAAGATCGAATCAGAATCAAGAGGGAACGAAGGTTTTGTGGCACTGAATTATAACGCCTAACTTGAACAATTCTTGCATATGACGCTTCGATTAATTGTTTTGCATACTGAATAGAATGATTAATACGTCCTAACAGCTTTTGCACACAGAATGATACTTTCTCTTCCCAAGTAGAGGCGTTTTTCAGCTCAATTTCTAAATTCTCAGGGTTACCATCGCTAACCAATAACTTAAACATATGATTAGCTACAGCCACTTGCAATGATTCTTCTGTTTCAAATTTAGCTAATTTTTCATCAAATATTTCTAGAACTTCTTGCGGTGCACCGCCGATGCAGTATATTGTGCCAGTTAAACCTGTAAATGAAATATAGTATTTTATACACTTGACTCGTTTACTAACTATTTTGTGAATAAATTATTTTACTCGAAATTTACTATTTTATTATAGAGTTATTTTATTATATAGGCAATATTATTAATATTAAGATTAAAAAATTTCATGAACCATAAAAATCTTACCTTTTTCTTCGAAAATCTTTGCCATTTCCAAGGCAACTAAAACTCCACTTTCATATCCGAGAAGATAAAAGCGCTCCTTAAATTGAGTCTTTTTCAGCAGGATCTAGAAATAAGAGTTTTAAAATGATTAAAACAATTTAAATTTATAAATAATTTTAAATTGCTCTTAATTTTGTATGACTTTTGTTTTTTTTTACATTTTTTATGAAAATAATGATTCTTGTCTTGTCTTGTCTTGATCCCGAAGAAACTGGCCCCGACGACCTAGATTCGAAAGACAAAGACTCTACGAACAAAAATAAGGCAATTTATGATCAATAATAGGTACTTCAGACTTGATCCCTTGAAGGGATTCTTGCTCGAAATTTCCTAATAACCTTGTAACAACAAATACTTCTCGTGTTCCAAGACACAATTTTTTACCAAGAAAAACTTTTAAAGATGCCAAGAAATACGAGAACTACTAACCTCGGCATATCTCTTTGCTATTTCTTGTATAGTCTCATGCGGCTTATCAACTCCTGGCTGCAATACTAGTGCAGGTAACTTGACCCGCTCGCACAGTTCACGGAATCGCACGTGTAGTCCTTCTACTCCCGGCACTATGCATAGATATGTTTCGTTTTCGTCACATTCATCAAGAAGCTGAAACATTGCATAATATATTTTTTTATGAAACAACAACTGAATACAACGTGTACAATATATAATCTCATGAATTTTCTGTGACTGTAGATCTTTAACGAGTTTACGTTGCAATACATTCTTGTAAAATTTTCACAAAAATTATGTGGTCTCCACCATTTCCTTCTCCGTGAACCAAGAGGTGCTTACCAGAGTACATTGCCTTAGTGCTGATACTACTTCTGCTGTAGCTTGAAGTTCATCCGCATCAACTTGAGAAAAGAAAGTTTCAAAATCCTCTGTTTCAGTAAATACTGCTTTTTTTTCACTACCTGTTAACTCCCATATCCTACAAATAAAGTAAGTATCTACCAAACATTGTGTATTTGTTAAAGAAAACTAGTAATAAAAGTAAAATATAGACGATATATACACGGTGTATTCTCTAACACTTTTCATTACAGGAAAGTTGTTATAGTAATACTTACTTTTTTACTGTTAACGATGGTATTTTTTTCTCGTCCAGTAAAGTATTGTAAGCATCCCTCAAATAAGCTCTAAGAAATTGATATTTTGATGGATCCATTCCAAATTCTTCAAGCGTTGCATCTTGCAAAGTACCATCAAGAGTAGAAAAATCTACAAATACGTAACCATCTATACTAGTAATAAAAATGTCTAAAGACCAAAATAATCAATTTGATTTTTTATTAAATTTTTCTGCCAAAGCCCGAAATCAGGAATAATAATAGGGTGACATTTTATTGGTAATGAGAAAAAAGATGAAAGTTATAATAGAATACATTGTTTACCAGCTAAATTAGCTAACTCCTGTATAAAAGTGCTAAAAGATTTTTGTATACGAGGTACAGCTAAAATGGGTTGTTTGTAACATATAGCTGTCTCTATAGCATCAATGGCGTGGCTAACTGGTAGATATCCATTATTTTTAACCTGCAAACAGGAGGTAAAAATTAAGAAAATCTCCAAAACAAATTGACGCATGCACTACGGTTTCTATTTTTAAAAAATCTTACAACTTTTGGGGATGGCGACTTGATTATTGTGAATTTATCGTATGGTTCCGTTACTTGTATCATATTATCGCTAACAAAGTCTCTAGAATCAATAACTGCGAAACACCTGAAACCGTATAACGCATATATTAGTATTTATTTATTACATGCACCGATTTTTAATGACAGTCTTATACTTACTTTACGGGCCACTTCAACCTTCGTATAGTTTGAGTCAAATGTTCTAAATATTTATTGACGATTTCAATTTGCGCATCATAATTTAATATGCAATATATTCCTTCAACTTTTTCGGGTGTCTCACCATTTATTACATTAACAACATCTTCTTTCCATAATTTTCTATACGAAACTGCACATCGGACTCCTAGTTTTTCCCATGACCTATAAGATAAATTGTAGCGTATCAGTGGTGATGGCAATTATTGATAATTGGAATCGATTGTTTCAAAAGTTCTAACTTACCATTATTATTATTTTGGCAAATATCATGTCGTATTATCTACTATTACCTACCTTATTTTATACAAGAGGCTATTTGACTTTTTAGGGCAACGCAGTAGTAATCTTCTTGCTCCTCGTTTTATTAATCTATCGGCTAATTGCATTCCCAAAACAACGTCCTCAGATAACAGTATGTGTAGTCTATCAGAGGAGCAGCTTATTCTGAAACCAAATTTATATTGACAATCGCCAAATAATTTATATCCGGCTCTAGATCGTTATTTTGTTTGCTTATTGTGTAACTAACTCCAATATGTATTTATATTAGTACACTTCTTTTACATTTAACACTTCTGTAAGTAATATAAACCAAGTTTCCGATTAACGTAATGTTATATAGCACAAGAGGTAACTATACCTATCGTAGGACAATGGGTTAACAAATTTTTAGCCTTAAAATAACGTAGTTTTGGGTATTAAAATCCAATATTACCTATATGAGTATCTGAAAATAGCGGACGCCTGCTAACACGCTTTGTCTTCGCATTATCTATCGTCATCATAATCATCATCAATCAGCCTATGGACTTCCACTGCTGGACATAGGTCACCTTGTAAGAACTTCCAAGCACTAATTATTTGAAACGCCTTAGAACTATATAGGTATCTGGTTATTTGTCTCACAACTTTGCGACTTGTCGGCAAGCAAGAGTACGCAGATCGTTCCAACGCCCACTGACTTTGAGCCTTATAATGATAACCGTAGTTAGCGACCATAATTTTGATTTTACAACGTGGAAAATATTTACATATTACCTATTCTGAACGTAGGACATATCGTCTTGTAAATGCAGCAGCACTCGTCCCATATGCCTGCTGCTAGCTTGTAGCCGCAGCGCACGTGAAGCGTGCTCCGCCGCGTACACCACGCAAGACAGGGGGCGCACGTAGCCACGGGCGATGCCCTCACTCACCATCAGTTGTAATTTCTAGTTAAAGTGTAAAAATAAAATCAGCAGTTATTTTTATAAAACAAACGTGATATGAAAAATTGCTGAACAGGTGGGATTCGAACTCACATCTCTATGGCTATCGCGGACAGAGCGTTTTACCACTGCACCACGGGTCCTATTCCATCACCTATAGTCTACATACAGCTTCAGATAATGAAATAAAATAAAAGGTCTCAAAATCCTAGCAGTTTACAGAATCTGGCTATAAAGTTAAGTAGTTCGGATTGTTATGGCATTTAATTATTTATTTAATTTTATACGTAGCTAATCGTTCAATATTGATTGATTGATGATTATTTACAATAGAACTCTATTATAAATAATCATTCCCCAGGTTGAGGAACTTGAGGGCACGAGTAACCGGTGGTCAAGGGTCCAGAGTAAATACACTACTCATAATACGAGCCGTCCCAAGAATTACTTTCTACTTTCTGTATTCGAACTTTAATCTCTGGTATCAGCGTACAAAACAATTCGTAGATATTCTTGATGATGTCATCATCATCATTATCAGCCTATTAACGGCCAGGCCTCCTTCCTTATAGGAGGGGGATATGGAGCGTATACCCACCACGCTGCTCCTATGCGGATTTTTGGGCTTAGGGTGATAGTGTTTCACTTATTAACGATCACTATTAGATGTTGATGATAGGGACCGGGACCGACGGCTTAACGTGCTCTCCGAGGCACGGGGGTAAACCACCAAAAACTTCCCGATGGAAAAGTCAGAATTATTCCGTGACCTGACCCAGGATTCGAACCCTGGACCTCTTGATCGAAGCCAGATAGGCTAACCACTAGACCAACGAGGCAGTCTTGATGATATATGATATGTATATTCTTGATTCGTAGATATGTTGATGAGACAAGTCTGGAGACAATAAGGAGTTAAGTGAAAAGGAATGTTTGAAAATTGGAAGCTTTAATTGAGCTGAATTGACATTGATATTATTGATGATCAGATGGAATATAAATAAACTTACTTTTAAGTTTTCTATGTTGTTACTTTCAAATAGTGAGGAAAACTGCAGTGTACTGTAAGTAGTAAGTTTAGTTATATTAAACATTCCAAAGAAGTAATCTTCATCGTTCACTAGAAGTGAAGTGTCAACAATGCTTCCACCTAATATACAAGATTTTATTGAACTCTGTAAAAAAATTAAAAATATTTAATAAAAAAATTAATGCAATGAGATTTTGACTTTATCTTTAAGTAACAAATTAAATGGTAAAAAAAATTCAACTAATAATGAAGTGATTGTGGCTAACTGTTGTTTGTAAATGTTAATGGGTAAGATCCTTACAATTATTAATAATTACATAACATAGACAATCGATTTATAAAACAATATGTTGTCAGGTACAATGGCTAAGTATATTAGAACTTACGTCTCTTAAATCTCCTTTTAATGAAGTTATAACGATGTGGCAACCTTTTCCATTTGTATTATTAATAACCATGTCTTTAAAATGGATGTCCCGAGAATAACCGATTTGATTTTCTGAAAACAAGTTTTATCTCATACACAACACACACTATTATCTATACTAATATTATAAAGAGGTAAAGTTTGTAAGTTTGTAAATAAAGATCTGTCGGGGAAAATCTTCGGAACTACTGATTCGATTTGAAAAATTCTTTCACCAGTAGAATGCTACGTTATCGGTGAGTGTCATAAGCTATATTTTATATTTGTATTGTATATATTAACCAAGTTATCACAGTTTTTGTCGCACGAGTCGGACCGCAAAAATCTGTTAAATTGGCTTTATGCGCGTGCGCTGCCTTAACTGTTGGGAATAATTGAAAGCAATGTATGGGAACATTATGTGTCTTAAAAAGTTCTACAAAAAAGTTCGGGACAGCATATATCTATCTTTTATATTTTGGCAGATATAGAACTTTTTGTGTTTTAAAAAAAATTTTTTTTCATATGCTTACGTTTACGTCATTATTTATACAACTTAAATCCTTATCAAAATAAATCATTTAATAATCACAAGGATCTCTCAGAGATAAGATTTGCCTTTTACAGTATGTTAATTAGTTACATAGTTTAGGAGATAATACAAAATTTCTAAAAAGCGCGACACGCGCTACGTACGTACAAGTACCTACTGAATAGGCGTCAGCATTTTGGTAAGTTTGCTGTTACATGTTAGAAACGATAATACGGTAATAGAGTTGAGAATTCGATCTTTGTTCAATTTATATGCCATAGAAGACCATAACTATTTATATAAAGTGGAATAGTTTGTTCAGCTAGTAATACTCAAACGTAAAAAAACACCCAATATAAAAGTATTCTACCTATTGATATTAATGGACCTTACCTTTAAGTTTTGGAAATAATTTTAGCAAAAACTTTTTTTTCGTAATACTGCTGACTGTAGTAAAGACATCACAGTCGTGTGCGAGTGCGATCGATATGATGGCTTGCCCTAAAGCTCCTGCTCCGCAATGCACTAGAATACTGTTGCCACGGTAGAACCTTGCTTTGAAGCACTGTAAAGTCAAAAATTATATAACTGAAACTTTTTTCAAGTTAAAATCAATAAACACTATAAACGAGTAATTACAAGACAGTAGAATGCCAGGCAGTAAGCTAAAGGAACAGTAGCTGCTTCCTCTAACGTCCAATGTGCAGGCACAGGCCATAGCAGTTCGGGCTTTGCTTGGACGTTTGTGCTAATTGATTCCTCTTGAACTATACCCATCACGCGTTCTTTTCTGAAAGTTATTAACGGTATTATTTATTACATTTTTTATTTTAATTAATGAATGTCATAAATTTTCATAGTCGACTACGTTACCTATTTGTGAAACCACTGAAGTCATACTCAGTTAGTATCTTTTTATCCTTATTTTCTTTTACTACTCCAAATACCTTCTTTACATAGACATCGTTTATACCTGCGTATTGAACCTGAAATATTGAAATATTAGATGAGGCAGATATTTTTAAACACTAGAGTCATCTTATTTTCTTATACGAGTACCTTCACTGGAATTCCTCGATGATTTGATTTTGTTACTTTTACCCATTTTGTGGAGTCAGGATCACCCAAGGATGTTACTTCCAGAGCTATTTTATTATCTTTTGATATGTTTTCTTGAGTTGGTATAAAATATTCTCCGGCCTGAATATTCTGAAAATATTTAACTAAATCCATGATTACTGAATTATCATATTATATTATCAATACACTTATGTCAGCATTGGAAAATACATTTTCATGTAAAAACATTTTTGTAATTTTGTATTGGATCTTATATTTGACATTATTTTGCAAGATAATAAAACAGTCTGAATTCTGATAAATTAAAAAGTAAACATCTTCTGCCTTTCTTTAAATTCTAAAAACTAATATGATAGGTAATTTAAAAGTACTCACATCGATATCATTAGTACAGAATTGGGGAATAACCTTATTAAAAGCAATGGTTTCTTTGTTTGTTGCCTGTATGTCGCAGAATATAATGGTTTCAATTGACACACCTCCACATCTAAACACGTGGTATAATGAGAATTAAAATGTATTCATTTTAAATGGTATTGATACAAGGAAATAAAATATATAACTACTTTTGTAAGCATTAATCATAAATGTTTAATTTGGTAAATACCTTGTAGTATTCATCACTTCACACATTTGTGCCAATATAACATTGACGCCATCTTCCGCTACTAATTGATCTTTTGCATGCTTTTCAATATCAATTACCATTTTTCTAATGAACTTAGGCTGAGAAACACTTTCATGAACATTTCTAAGTGCATTGAGTTGAATCATGCCATCGATAAGTGTTACCCAATTGTTTTGCCAAAGTAGATGAGCTTTAGTAAGTGTCATATTAGCGTTATAAATACTACGGAATTCGCCCCTAAAACAATATAATTGGGCTAAAATTATAATCTGTTGAAATTAAGAAAAATATTTTTGAAAATTTAACTAAACGTACGCGTAGCTGTAATCTATAGCGCTCAATAATTCGTAAATATCTTCGGATTTCAGTTCCAAGTCTTCCACTAATTTTAATTCATCTTGTTCATCTGTATCTTTTTTTATTTCACTGGTAATAAAACCAGTTGCAACTTTAATATCGTCACTCAAAACCTACAAAACATTTTAAAAAAAAATATTTTATTTTTGTGTTAGGAATGTAAAAATAGTGTATGACCGCAAAATATTTTAGTCAACAATATTTTGGTTTTATTACCTCGAAATAGCCTCCTCTTTGTATGGTAACATTGAGACACAGTTGGTTATGGTCTTGTAGTAGAGGTTCTAAGTAAAGGTGTACATGATTAAACTGAACGGATAATTGCTTTTTTGGAACTCCCAATATCATAGCTAATGTATCCCAAACTGCTACAATTGCAGCAGCAAAAGGATACGTGTTTCTTCCTAAAAATACAATGAGAAATCACATGTCATTAGAAAATTGGGCGCAAACTTTCAACAAACTCCAAAACTTTATTCTTAAAATGAAATTAGGACACAAAGACTGGGATCTTTTCAATTAAAACATTAATATTTTTTATTAAATGACGCATTAAAATTAAGACTAATTTACTTCCTTTATAGTACTTACTTCCTTTTAAACTTCAAACATTTTTAAAATTAAAACTAACCTTTTACAACATGTCCTCTTAAGTAATTGAGACTATCGTCCTGGATCGATATGTTATGATTACACTCAGCCGCAGCTGTGCTATGCTCTACCTCAAATAATCCTACATTCCTGAAAACACATTAATATTGTAATCACGTAAATGAGTTTGCTTATATCTTACCCATTTCTATCTTAACTGCTAAATCGGTCTTGACCTTTGCCAGAGATTACACAAAGAATTCCAATATCAAACAAGTTCCACAAGATGATTTAAATATTAATACATCAATTGAACTAAAATGCAGTCGTACAATGGTAATTTAATGTTTCTATTCCGCTTATTCAGTAACAATATTTATTATCAATAAATTATTAACATTTAGTAATGTAAATTTATTTCATTTGTTCAACTTGTTTGTGTTTTTTGATTGTGAATTAATAATGGAATGTAATGTCCGTGTTATTTTATTAATAACTACGTGTATACGTATAGCTACTTTTGAAGTGTTATATATAACGACTGACATTATCCTCAAATCCCCAGTAAAGAAAGAATATACCCGCTAACCAATTTTTTATATTTCACAAAATCAAACACCTTAGGTAGGTCACAAAAAGCACCATAAGCATCACCGACACTTCTCCTGAGTTTGAAATCTAAGATAGGGATTGACAGCTACATACAGTGTGCAGTAAATACGAAAATAATTTAAACTTTTTATTATTTTATTACAACGACAAGATTTAAGTCTACAATCAACATACCATATTTCGTTATGCACCCATTCCACTAAATGTGACAGCATTGGTGTTCCAGTGGAAACTGGAAATTCTACTTTCGGGTAAAGAACTTGCACTCGCGGATTGTAACCAGACATAAAGAGACTGTAAGTATAAGTTATTTATGTAATAAACAACAAAATGTGTTTAATTTATAACAGTTTGTTGTATTATATTTAAAATGTACTCACTTTCCGAAAGCTTCCAGCAAGAAAGCTGTATTATCGGGGTGACCACGTCTGGTCAGAGGCACGTGATTGCAGGACTTAGGTAGAGAACGCTTAAGAATAGGCTGCAAGAGGCCATGAGGAGCAATTTCTACTACCACTGCGTTTGGTGGAATAAGCTTCGAAGCTTCCTCAAAAAGAACTGAATTCTGCAACGAAATGTTATTACAATATACACATTCGTACTGCAGCATTAGAGTTGAATCTGGTAATTTTGGCAGCTTTTTTGCCTGTTGAGACAGCTAAACTAAACATTTTTTATATATTATAAGTCCCATAAATAATGTTTAGTCATGGCACTACAATCTCATTTTCTTAAGTTTCTACCAGTAGCACCATTATATTTTAGTTTCAGCCAATATGCAAAAACTTATCGTCAGAAGATAGCACAACACCAGTTCGAGTCTCTTCATTTATAGTTTTATCAATAACATACTGAATATATATTTCGGGTCAAATTATACTTACAAGCAAGTTATTTGTGTAATATTCTGCGGATGAATATTTGGCAATGGGATCATCCCATTTCTCTTGCGGCACTGACGTTGAAACCCAGCGGTCACTGCGTTCTTTTGGTGACGTGATCACTTCACTTAAATAATTGAGTAGTCTTGGACCTGCCTCTGCGATGTATCGAGAATGATATGCAATGTTCGAGCATGGCACTTCTTTGGCAAATATTCCCTTCGCAGCAAGTTGAGCGACGAATTCCTTTATGACATCGGCAGGACCAGAAATTGTGCTAGAGTCTGGCCCATTGTGGCAAGCTATGTCGATCTCAGGTGGAACCATTTTAGATATCTGGAAGAAAAAAACAATGTAGTAATAGATATCTTACTATACCTAAACAATATTCTAGTTTGATATCAATACCGTAAACGCATTCTATCACAATGCCTATGATGGCGCAAAGTGCATGGTGGGGTAAAAGAAATTGCGATCGCAGTACATGCCATA
>JAXAVZ010000217.1:0-11002 GCA_034621355.1 Mycalesis mineus | reverse complement strand
TACAGAGATGTACAAAATGGTTTCATAAAAGCATTTAAATACAAAATGCAAAATACTTTTCAGATTTACTATTTCAAATGCAAAATACCAAATACTTTTGCGTTTTGTATTTCAAATGCAAAATGCAAAATAGGTATTTTTAAAATGCTTTTTCAAAATAAAATACTTTTTGACCAAATCGCATGATATTTTTATTTATTTTAGAATACCTAGTCACTTATAACATTATAAGATTAACCTAAGTTACTTGTAACATACAGCCTCATTGGTCTAGTGGTTAGCCTATGTGGCTTTTATCACGAGGTCCTGGATTCGATTCCTGGGTCGAGTCACGGAATAACGGATAATTCTGAGCTTTTTCATTCTTCTATGAAATGTTCAGTACATTCCAAGCCCGGAGTCTGAAAGTTGGCGGTGCTACACCCCGTGCCTCGGAGAGTACGTTAAGCAGTCTGTCCCGGTCACTTTCACCAACATCTGATAGTGATAGTTAATAAATGAAACATTATCAACCTTAGCCCGCCTACCCGCATTGGTGCAGCGTGGTGGGTGTACGCTCCTTTTATATTATTATTTATACGTTCCGCTTACAATTTTCTTTTATCTCTAACAATTGGACAGGTATTGTGAAAAAGTGAAAAAATTAATTTTTATTTATTACACTTTTTAACAATACCAGTTGTTCAAATACATCATCACTCATTTTTCTTCGGTGTGGTCTCATTATCATCCCACCGTACGAAAAAAGTCTTTCTACTGGTGCTGAACTTGGTAAGGATGTGTTGTATTTTAAAAATACATTTTTTATTGTAGGATAAGTGTTCAGCATCTCCAGACTTGTAGACTCATCCTTTAAGTATTGTAGGGTTTCCAAGTCTATTGTAGTATTGGCACTACCACCCTCACTGGTTGTAGAGGAGTCGGAATCCTGGAACATGTAGTAAGACTCGCTTTTTTGGTTTTTTCGTTCTGATGTCTGTGATTGGAGGCCACTTTTTAAATTTTCATTTTTAAATTTTCTGACTTCTGAAACAAACAGCTCCTTAACATGCTCCTTCTTACTTTTAGGCACCCACTTTAATTTGAAGAATGGATATGATACTGCTGCCAGAATGCTGTCTTTGGATCTTGGGTCTTCTAAATCAAAATTTTTGAAACGCGTTTCAATACTTTCCTTAATTATTTCAATCAATGGTCCACAATATACTGGGTTGTCCATTTCTAATGAAGCTAATATTTTTTGCATTCTTATCAATTCAGGTTGTAGACATCCATAATACATCTCTTTGTCACCTTCCAAACTCCTGATGGCCTCAGCTATGGGTTTGGAAGTTCTAACATATTCAATCAAGAACTGTATTTCAATTTCTTTCAGGACTGATAATCCCAGTTTTCTTAGAACTTCATTTATGGTTTCTTGGACTTGTAATATATCTGTTATACAATTGTAAAATGAATTCCACCGAGTTGGACAGGGGCTAGTTGGAGACTTACCAGTAACTTCCAAGTAAATTTTTGATGCTTTTGGTGACCTAGAGCATATATTCCAAACAGCCTGACATTTAGCCATAGCTGCATCATGTAGTTTCCGGTATGAATTACTTTTATTTCTAGCTTTATCAATGTCCCGTGCCGGAATCAGATGCAAGGTATGGGTTGCACATCTCTCATGGTTGGGCAGTTGGTATAAATCATTTTCTTGAGGTTCAGGAAACTCATGCAGGGCTAATATATCATCATTATCATCATCATCATCTTGCTGATTGTTAACATCAAGGTTTTCATTTATGTTCACTTCAAAATTGTCTAAATTATCATTCAACTGGGGTCCACCGCTTGTATCAGTTTCTAGATCAGGTTTCCCAAAAATTTTAAAAGCTTTTACCATGTTGGAGCCATTATCCGTTACTGTTTTAGTTATTTTGGACAACCTTAAGTCATATTCTTCATGTATATCAGTTATGAGTTCTGCTATCTTATCGAATGTGCGGGACCCCTTGAATCTTCTGCAGGCAAGAGAAGAACTGTTCCTTGCAAATGTATCTGTATCTATCCAATGAACAGTCATACCTAAATAACTGCGTCTTGAAGATGACCAAATATCGGCTGTAGTACAGAGGTATTGAGCAGCCTTCAATTTATTTTTTAGATTACCTTTATATTCTGTGTATGCATCAGCAATTTTATTATTGCATGTACGGCGGCACATTAATTTTGGTGGATGTGTAAGTTGTTGAGCTCCCTCAATTAAAGCTCTAAATGACTTATTTTCTACTATTGACATAGGTGACATTGTGTCAACAACAAAGTTTACTATTAATTTATCCAGATTTAATGACTTCTGTAAAGCATTTGTAAGAATACTTTGTTTCATTTTCTTTGCCGTACTTGCAGTACTATTGTTATCAGATTCTGCAACACTATACTTTCTTTTCTTTATATGCTGGGGTTTCAATTTTTCATAATCTTCCAGAAGATCACTGTGGCCTTTTCTCTAAAGAAAAAAGAACAACCAGGTTAATTATTTGTTAACACAGAAAAAATTACACAGTTACCTATTCTTAATTAATCAAAAGGTATCCTATAAGGTGTCATTATATATCATATAAAAGCAAATGTTCATAGGTTACACTTACTTTAATATAGTTTAAGAAGTTTGTAGTTGCATGCAGACTTCCCTTCAATGTTTTCAAGCATTTCTTGCAAACAGCACTTATATTGTTTTCACCCTCCTTCTTCACGTCTTTAAAACTGTGCATTAGTATAAATGGTAGATTAGGGTTATCCCTGAAATAAAATCATATACGAATTATTTATTGAATCAAATACTATAGCCACTATTCTACTATACACTATTTTACTGGTTTGACGTGCATTATTTTGTTGGTGAAAGGTGACACTGACACAAAACAATACTTTACCTTCCAACTAAAAATGTTAGTAGGCTTTGCATATTGCTACTTGTACAGTAGATATCAACACTAACTGAATTATTATAATTTATAAAGCTTAAAGTCAATTTAAGTTAGTTGACGTCTTTTATTTTTAGTATTATTTGTTTATACTATTTACCTATTTTATTTGTATCTCAGTAACACGTACAAGTACTTACATTTTTTAGCTAGGACACCAGCACCACACCTAATCCCCCACGGCACGTCTGTTTATAAACTTTCCAGTATATTTCCAGTACACTTCAATATCATAAAAGAAGGTAATCAAATCAGTAACCACTTTACCAAGCACCAGCAAACAATAAATTCGCTGAAATTGAATCGCCGGGATAATGTTCGTCGTTTTCGTTTGACATTAACACTAGTCAGTACCAAGTAGTGTTGCTGACTGCTACCAAACCAAAGACTTACAGCTAGAAATTCAACAGAAAGTTGTCAGATTGAGTATTTGTGTCTACATAAAAAGTAGCTAGAAATAGCTACCTAAATGTCTGGATGAAAATAACAAACTTCAGAGCTAATTTGAACTTCTTATCCAACAAAAAAAAACACAAAATTAAATTTAAAAAGACAACATTCAATTAGATAAGAGAGGAAGATGTAGTGGGTTGGGGACACTAATAGTACTCAAATATTTCACCGCTATGTTTTTTAATTTCGTTCATAGTAGACATAATTTGTTTAGTTTGGTAAGTTGCATTGGTCGTGTCGTGCGTGAGGCCGTGAGTTAACATCGATGACCGATTCCGTTAACATCGATGTTACGATATTTTTCGTATAACAACATCGATGTTTTTGCTTTCAACATCGATGATCATCGAACATTACCTAATCCCTACAGGCCAATAATCAGACAATCGAGGGAATCCCCAAAGTGATTTCGCACGGATTTCATACGAGTAAGCGAGTCGTATGAAATGTTATCTCACTCACTCTTGTAGGTGTACATTGCTACTAACATTTTATTTTTGGGGATTCCCGCACCATTTTTATTATTGCTCTTCTAAAAAAACATCTCAAAATACCAAAAGTTGCTATAAAAAGTAGCTAAAAAGTTGAGCTACGAGTTAAAAAAAATTGTAGCTGCCCGACATCGGAATATTGCTAAATCTAGTTATAAAGTAGCTAAGTTGGCAACAATGTCTCAGTATTCAGTAGTCAGTAGTCAGACATAAGGCGCGTACTCTGACCAAAGAAGAAAAATTGGGCACGCGTAGTAGGCGCCACTATCGGTCAAATTTAGCAATACAAGCGTCATTTGTTTGACTGGTAATGCTGAAAAAACTTAATCATAAAGTATTTTGCATTTTGAAATGAATTTTAAAAATGCAAAATACATCTCGAAAGGTATTTCAAATAAAATACAAAATGTTTTTGTTAAAAAGCATTTAAATGCAAAATACAAAATAGGTATTTTGCATTTTGTATTTGCATTTTAAATAGAAGTATTTCAAATAAATCACATCTCTGCATACATATTATCTAGTATTATTTAATTGATATTATAAATGTGTGTGTTTGTTACGCTTTCACGTCTAAACTACTCAAGTGATAAACAGGAAGTTTTGCATACGCGTTATGAGGAGCACTTAAAAGGACTTAGCATTTCATTCACAAAAAATAGAACCCACCACCCCCCACCTTCTCATGGCTTTATCAACCTCGCGGTTGTGCAGACCGAATCGTCAGGAGAGCGACCCGGAATCCGCACTTCTCTTCGCGTTTCATCACCGGACCACATTGATGGTCAGTCAGATCTAGTTCATTTTATGAACGCTGAAATTTGTTTAGTTCACGTATCTCCCACAGATAAATGTGGCGAGTAAGTATGTTGCAAGGTCCTTGGCTGCGAACTCACCTGATATTCAGTGATGATGCAATCTAAAATGGTAGCGGGCTAACTTAGACGAGACGGCTTCAGTCCATACCTTTAGAATATTTCTACGCGGCCTCGTACCATAATAAATCGCTCAGTGGTTCGTCTTTGCCGCTAACTAGATAAGGCCAAGGTCTACCACCAGACTAGACCTGCACTTATATAGAAAATAAAAATCCTAAATTGACCCGTGTTAGGATCTAGGACAATTTTGTAGTAAGCTTTACGATGATGATGTTTTTCAGTTGACCGGCCATGAAGAACCATTGGTTGGTGCTGTGGTCACTGTGGGCGGCGCGACTGGTGCGGCAACCGACGGTGCCGGTGCGGGTCCAAGGCGGCTGGTTGCGCGGCTTCATATCCCCTGACGGCTCCTACAGCAGCTATCTAGCGGTGCCCTATGCTTCTCATCCGGAGAAACGATTTCAGGTACTATTGTTGTCATAGCTACTGAATTGTACTTATAGCTATATATTACATAACCTACATAGTCATAGTAGACCAGTGCATTTAATTTTTGAAACCAAAAAAAAAATCGCAGTAGGATGAAACCCATTGTAAAAGGAAGAGAGTATCATAAAAATAAAAGGGAAAATAAATTAAGGGCGATTTGAGGTCGGGAAGGGGTGAGGGTTTAGGGGTAAAAAACAAAAAATTCAAAGTATTTTTATTTTTTATTTTTATCTTTTACAAATAAAATTTTATTTTCATAAAAGGACGTGGCCGGAATTAGTATGGAGCTGTGCCCCGAAAAAAAAATTCGTTTGTAGTGACATATAGTACCTTATTTTAAAGCTTACGAGTATTAGAATACCGCTATTTAAGTTTTGTGGTCTAAGAACTAAGAACTTTCGAGAGTCTTCAATAACATGTTACAAAAAGGCGCCTAATTATTTTAAATAGCAATGATTTTATTTTATATATATATTCTAGGGGACGCCCGCGACTTCGTCCGCGTGAAACTTGGTGTAGACTTGAACTTCCGTTTGACCCTTTAAGGAGGTAAGCATTAGAAAAAGCGTTTCTTAGCGCTCGCCTACGTCATTATACCTATATAGCACTATAGCAGTCGCCCGCGTGAAAACCTCTTAGGTACCCTTTTAATTTTAAAGACAGTTGTCACATAAAGTGTGCTCTTTCCCCGCTACCCTTCTCAATTCAACTTTTTTATACTTTCCCGTCAAGCAATATCCTCTGTCCCGTCCGGTGTACTAAAGATCTACATTTTTGTTAAACATTGTACGATATTACAGTACAATAATATTAACAATATCCATTTATTTATGGCAAGCTGATGTGCTTTGCTTGTATTAAATAGTCTATTTCACTTTTGCGTCTAGCTTTTATAATAAACAAAATAATTTACAATCCGAAATGCAGATCTCGAGATTAACCCGTTTAAACAAACGAACAAACTTTTTCGTATATTATATAAATATGGTCTGCCATGCCAAATAAATTGAAAGAAAAGATCAAAGATCGAATTCTCAAAGAATATCAGTACCAAAATGTTGACTCCTATTTTGTAGAACTTTTTAATATGCATTAAGTTTTCATACAATGTTTTCAACTATATCCAATATTTAAAGCTAAATTTAATAAATTTCACGCTCCGACTCGCGCGACAAAAACTGTGATGAGTCGGGTAATATACAAATATAAAATACTAGCAGTCGCCCGCGACTTCGTCCGCGTGAAAACCTCTTAGGTACCCTTCTAGTTTTAAAGACAGACTTTCATACAAAATGTGTAAAGGCACATATAGTGTGCTCATTCCCCGCTCCCCCTCTCAATTTAATTTTTTTATAGTTTCCCGTGAAGCAATATTCTCCGTCCCGTCCCGTGTACTAAAGGTCTACATTTTTGTTAAACATTGTATGACATTTAAGTACATTAACATTAAAAATATATATTTCTGGCAAGCTGATGGGTATAAATTGATATTAAATAGTATATTTCACTCTTGAGTCTAGCCTTCAGAATAAACAAAAATAATTTTACAATCCGACACGCAGATAGAGATTAGCCCGTTTAAACAAACGAACAAACTCTTCCGTGTATTAAATAAATATTTGGACAAAGATCGAATTCTTAATTCATCATCGTATATATAACATAGATCTAAACTCCTCTCCCGCACGCGCACCCCCGCCTTGGTGACGCTCGCTTCGCAACGCAGAAATAGTAATATTTTAATTTCGCCATAACTTCAAAACCAAACGTCCAATTTTAATCTTTTAAATACCAAATATTATCTACATAAATTGTACTTCGTGATGAAATAATTTATTTTGATAAGGATTAATAGCATGAGTAAAATAAATGCGTTTAAATGTAGTCAAAAAAAAAATTAAGATTTTTAAATAAAAAAATGTTTGTTGTGCCTCACTCGACATAGATAGGTATAGTGTGTCGCGGACTTTTTTGTAGATATTTATAAGATCTCCAATTAATTAGAACATTTTATGGTTCTATCTTTTATAGTTTACGCAGCGTACGCAAAATAAGTAACTTTTCTGGTTGATTTTTTACACCTTGTGTCCGAAAAACCCAAATATTTTACGGAACCCTAATTTTTTCCAAAATAAAATTTAGCCTATGTTACTCGTGGACAATGTAGCTTTCGAATGGTGAAAGAATTTTTAAAAACGGTCCAGCCTATTCATTACAACCAAACAAACAAACAAACAAACAAAGTTTTCCTCTTTATATTATTAGTATAGATAGCCTATAACCCTCACCGATAACGTAGCATTCTACTGGTGAAAGAATTTTTAAAATCGGATTAGTAGTTCCGAAGATTAGCCCCGAATGAGATTTATTTATAAACTTACAAACTTTCGAACCTTCTCAGAAAAGGCAAAATGTAGGCTAACGGTTTTTACAGCTGCAACGAAAATGCAGGCGTAGATGCCTATTTATTACAGAGTTGTCCGATTTTGATAATTCTTTTTCATTAGAAAGGGCACACTTCCAAGATAGATTCATTTTTTTACTTTTTAGTGCGTTTTCAGTCGGTTCTATTTTTAGTTAAAATTTTTTTATCATATTTAACATTAAATTTATTATCATTTCAGGCTCCAGGTCCTGCTCCATCATGGCAAGGGGTTTACGAAGCAATAAATGAACACATCAAATGTCCACAAAGAAGAGGTGATAAAATAGTCGTGGGTCAAGAAGATTGTCTAGTCCTCAATGTGTTCACTCCTTTGGATGCATCATCAACTAGCTCATATCCGGTAATGGTCTTCATACACGGGGGAGGATTTTATGATGGCTCTGGCAGTGCCTTAATATATGGACCACAATATTTAGTAAATAAGGGAGTTATTCTAGTCAATATCAACTACAGGCTTAACATACAAGGCTTTGTGTGTTTACGAACTAAGGACGCACCAGGCAACGCTGGTTTGAAAGACCAAGTGGCTGCATTGAAGTGGGTGCAAAGAAATATCAAAGCTTTCGGAGGTAATCCTGATAGTGTCACTATATTTGGAGAGAGTGCCGGCGGGGCGTCTGTATCATTTCATGTTCTTTCTCCAATGTCCAAAAGACTGTTTCATAAAGCTATAATACAAAGTGGTTCATCTTTAGCATCTTGGGCTCTACAATTTAAGCCTTTATACATGACTAGTTTGTTGACAAAAACAATGCTTTACAAAAACGAAGACCCTCATGAAATTTACGACATAGTAATGAACAAAAGTGATTCAGAATTAATACTCACTAGGGTCCCGAGGAGAGAGGGCAATGTGATAATTTCCGAAATCTTATACGTACCTTGCGTGGAACATGAGATAGAAGGAGAAGAAGCATTTTTAACAGAACTACCATTTGATATCCTTTCAGAAGGCAAATACAATAAAGTTCCTGTGATGTTAGGAGTATGTAATGAAGAAGGTTTATCATTTGCAGCACGGGAAAACGAAACAACTTTAGCTAAAATGTCCGTTGAGAAATCATTGCCTAAAAATTTACATATACCGCTGGAAGAAGATAGGAAAGAAATGGGTAGGAGGTTGCATAAGTTTTATTTAGGTGAGGAGGCTATCTCGCATAATAATTTAGCGAATTTATCAAGATTGCACGGAGAAGTTTATGTTACCCATCCGGTGTTAGAAGAAGCTGAATTATATCTCAAGACTAATGATAAACCTGTGTATAGTTACGTTTTCAGCTATGATGGATGGCGGAATGTCCTCAAGCTAACGATGGCCAGGGTGCTAAAGCATGTCCCTGGAGCCACGCATGCTGACGAACTGTTCTATATCTTCAGTCAGAGCATAATCCCGTCCTTCTTTGAGAGTGAAATAATAAACAGAGTAACAACTATGTGGACGAACTTTGCAAAATATGGGTATGTAACTTTTAACTTTATTGTTTTCGACTTAGTTTTTTTTTAGTATTCTACTTCGTACTAGTTGTGTTATCGATTTAATTGAATTACTTTTAGTATAAAATTCAAGCATTACAATTTTCAATGCACACTAAATTTTGAAATAAACCTCGAAGGAACCTGGGCTACTTGATAACTTTTGTTAACAAGTTCAAAAACGTGAAAAATAGAGATAAAGGTCCTAAAAATATGAGCGATGGCTCATTCGATTCGGAATCACCTCTAGAAAAATGTTTTTGAAGGATTTTGGTGCAGGTTAAAAATTCAAATTGTTATTAACATAATAAGATCAAAAAAAAATGTCATTATGATTTTTTATAACTATTGAAAAATAACAAATCTTTAATTTTATCCAGCAGGTAAATGTATATCTTTTGGCTTTTAACTTTTGTAATGCTTACTCTCAATATACCGCCGTAACAACATTTGAATACTACACAGACAAAACAAGACAATATAGTGTAAACCAAGACTGAGCCAAAGAAAAAGCAAAAACTAAGATAATAGTCTGGTGTTGAATTGTTTCTTAATATACTATACATTGACATATTAATACTATGGACTTCGGGTCTAATGCAAAATTTACGTCAAAAGTGTCCCAAGATATTTTATACACACTAGGATGTATTTATGTTTTTATACACAAAATAACATTGTAATGTATGTCTTATCGTATTGTTATACAGTCTAATTTGTAATAGTCTAATTGCATGCAATAAGTAATCAGCTTCGATTGACGGTTACCATGGCAGCCTTTTTTTGACATGACAGCTTCTCGTGAAAATAGGACAACATAAATGGTGTGGAGTCGGTAGCTTTCAAATTTTTTTGGCATCTTATATTTATATATTATATTTACAGCAAATTTTTTTTTTTATATTATCATATGGGTTAATATTCATGACATAAAAAATAAAAGTTGACATAAAAAATAAAAATTTTTGAATTGAATTATTTTCATTCAAAAATTAAGTAATTAAAAAAAAGTTGAGAGGTGTCAAGGGACACCCGGATGGAACGAAGTTCCTTTCGATTAATTAGTGAAGGAATTGTAATAAAATTTTATTTTTTTTAAGTAATAATAATATTTTTTTTATTATTAACAAATATAATGTTATATAAACTTAAACGCGTACCACACACGCGTTTGTTTTTGTACACCGAAACACCAGAGGGCGCCACGAGAGCGCGAGACAGCATACAGCGCGGGCGCCCCCCGCCGCTCACGCGCACACACATCAAAGGCGGCGGCAAGAACCCTTAATCAAAAAGTGTCGTGACAATTTTTCGTACCAATTTTTTCCGTCTAGCCCCCTTTCACAACGCGCGATAAGGAACTTCGTTCCAATAGTTCAAATGTTAAACAACAAAATAACTCTATGCAGTCGTTGTTCTAAAACATTCTATTGCTCACGGCAGATCCGAACTAAATGTGGTTAATTAGATAAACATATTGCACTCCTTCTATCCTATACGCGGGTAGCGTATGGGAAAAGGACAGATAGATACTTTTGTTCATTTTGGTTGGTTATGCAATTCGTTTCTATAGTTTATTAAAATTTTAATAAAATAGCCTGTTTCTAAGCAAAATAATACTTTAAAATCATCAGTAAATATTTACTTACTGAAAATATGGTACACCGTCTTCTTTTCTCACCTTACTCGCGTAGTTCTTACAAGTTTTTTATAACACATTACGGCATTATTGACGTGTATTCTGTCAGTCAGCTAATATGAGACTGAATTGCGATTGGAAACCATTTCGCGTTTTGGCTT
>JAXAVZ010000216.1:0-34140 GCA_034621355.1 Mycalesis mineus | reverse complement strand
AATCCTATCAGCAAAGGAGCTATAATTTACCAAGCTCGATCTCATAACGCGAAGCCAAAAAGTATAAATTTTTGAAGCAAGCACTCTTGCGTAATATGTCATTAACAGAAGATGCCCGTCGTGCCGAGAAAAATTCGGTATAAAAGAAGTTTTTTTTTTATCGACTACGAGTTTGCCCTTGACTGCTATTACACCTGATGTTAAGTGATGATGCAGTCTAAGATGGAAGCGGGCTAACTTGTTAGGAATGGGACAAAAATCCACACCCCTTTCGGTTTCTACACGACATCGTACCGGAACGCTAAATCGCTTGGCGATACGTCTTTGTCGGTAGGGTGGTAACTAGCCACGGCGAAAGCCTCCCACCAGCCAGACCAAGACAAATTAAGGAAAATCTCAATCTGCCCCGCCGGGAATCGAACCCAGGACCTCCGTCTAATAAATCCACCGCGCATACCACTGCGCCACGGAGGTCGTCAAAAAAGAAGTAAGCCTATATTTAATGCAGGGTATAATCTATCTTCATCCCAAAGCCAAATCGTATTAATAGTAACAAATACAGTCATGAAATTCCCATTTATAATATTAATGTGATATTTAATATCTAATTTGGATTTAAATTTAATTTCCAGTTGTACAGCAACGTCAACGAAATGCCGCGCCGAAGCGTGGGGGGCCAGCATACTCCCACCGATAGTGAGCGGCAGACTGACGTCCAAGTCCTTCGCCTTCACTTACGGAGTCGTGGAGATACGCGCGAAACTGCCCCAAGGAGATTGGCTTTATCCAGGTATTTTTAAAACCATTTTGATTTTTTAATAATAATACCTGACTTGTTAAAAATTTGGAGAACTGTACTAACTGTTGTCTGTAACTGTCTGTTTTTACGACTTTTAATTTTTTGCGAGCGGGTGCGTTGACTTCTTTTATATATTGTTTCGTGCGCCGCGAATTGCGCGTACGCGAAGTTTCTCTCAAGATCTAAGCTTACCATGATTTTTAGAAAAAAAACCAAAACAATAATTTATGCCCACTTATTTATTTATAGAATTCCTGAATAAATTTGATTGTCATTGTCCGAATTTCTTTTCATAGATTTATTGTTGGAGTCTTTTTTGAAAAAATACGGCTCTCTGAACTATGCGTCAGGTGTTGTGAGGATCGGCGGGGCGCGGGGCAACGGGCAGCTGTCGGTCGGAACTGCTGATTTTGGAAATAAAGTGAGTTTTATCATTATTAGCTTATCTTCAATGTTAAACTGCAGAGCCAGACCCCTCCCCAAATATTAGAGGATTTTTAAGCATATACCTTGAATTTGTTCAAGCATTGTCAGGTATATGCTGCGTTTGAATTTGTTTAGAAAATTTCCCTCTTTGTTAGTGCCTTTAAAACTGCTTTTTAGAATCCTATCATAGAACTTTTAAATGAAAATATCACCAAGAGGTCGAACGTCGCGCCATAGAGCACATAGAAGAGATAAATTAATACTCTAGGTCAGTGATTCTCAACCTTTTTTTTGTTGCAGCACACATTTAATGATTTCAAAATTTGGCGGCACACAAAGAAAAAGATAAAAATTATTTACTTACTACAACACACTGCATAAATAGTTTATGACAAAAATTTTAAATACACCAAGACCCCGCTTTGCGTCGCTAATGTGTTCCTGAAAAATGCGACGCAAAGTGAATCACAAATTTTGAAAGCAAATAATAAAATAAATAATTTTTTTGTGGATTTAAACATGTTAAAAATATTTTTCTTTTTAAATGATATAATTTAATAATATTAACATTATTATATATTTGCAAAATTTGGTGGCACACTTTTGAAATGTGGCGGCACACAAAAGTGCCGCGGCACAGTGGTTGAGAATCACTGCTCTAGGTACATGTGGTGTTTGGTTATGAAAGGCGTCCTTAATTTCTACTTCTGAGTTAGGTATTTATGATTCTTACAGCTATAGTTTCAACAAACAGACCCTGCAATCGCTCTCAGCAAGGGTCAATTTAAGATTTTACATTTTCTAGATTGGCCCTGACCCTTTCTTAGGGATCTCTGTTAGGGTGGTACGGTGGTCGGAGATCCGGGTAGAATAAACTACAGAGAGATAAACTCTCCCAAATAAGCCACCTGCCAATGTGTCGTTATTGAGCATAAGAATTGATCGGCTTTTATAACTTGTCGTACACAATCAAGTTTGCATAAAAATAACTAGCTTACAATTAATATTTAAATATGAATTTATTTTTGTTATAGCTACTGTATGGCGGGGTTTTGATGGACGCGAAATGTCGCGACACTTTGCTGCGAGACAAAACGTCGAGCAAACCGTGGGGGGATGACTTCCACGTGTACTCCGTCCGGTGGACACCAGGTACAGATATAGCACGGTAACAGTAATTTAACTCGGCCTATCTTTAAATTTAAATATCTACAGCCGCATGGCACGTACACACGCTAGGGCTGTCGCTTTGTGTTTCTATTTAGTTTCCTCACTGCAACACAGCCGGGACTGTCTTGCATGTCGAGCGCATACCGAGATCGAGGCGATGAGCTCGCGCTTCGTCTGCTTGTATGAAGTTGGAATACTGTATAGATAATATAACCGTACTCAAATAAACGTACACGGAACATGCATTTAACGTTTTGTTCCAGACGTAATATCGCTATCGGTGGACGGCGCGGAGTGGGCGCGGTTCGCGGCCTCTGGCGGCGGCCTGAAGGATTCGTTCCCCGCGTCGTGCGACGTGCCGCGGCGCGCACTCGACACCGGCTCCAAGCTCGCACCGTTTGACGACCACGTGAGCTTTTATAATATTAACTAGCGGACGCACGCGGTTTCGTCGGCGTAGGTACCGTTCTCATGGTAAAGCCAGGATAATTTAGCCTATATCACTAGTTATGAGTTATCTGCTATCATATACAAAAAGATTTATTACAATCGGACTGATAGTTGTTGGCTTTTAAGTTTCGCTATTTGCCAAGCTTTCAAGTCCTTTTAGAAGAAACAAATATCCTTTGTTCCAGTTCGTAATAACCCTGGGTTTGGCGGCGGGAGGAGTGACAGAGTTCCCGGACGACTCCTCATCTGGCGGGAAGCCGAAACCCTGGGGAAACACCAGCAGGAAGGCCAGCCTCCGGTTCTGGCAGGACATGGTGTCGTGGATCGAGACGTGGAGACAACCCGCCTTGCTTGTGGACTATGTGACTGTGCGTGCGCTGTGAACGTTGCTTCCTTCGACACCAGGCCAATATCAGCTTTGTGTATCTTCAAGACATGAGTGAATAGACATATTGGTAACAAACGAGTTCTACCCTAAAAGTCGGGACCCTACGCTGTACTAGAGGGTCCATTGGTCTGGCTGTCTACATTTTCACTGCAATTCATGCACAAGTAAAACGTGTGGGCCACTGAATTGCCAGCTGCTGAAAAACGGAAGGCATAGGGGGTTTTCAGCAGCTGGTTCGCAGTGCCTGCGCGTGCTAGCTTGTGCGTGGCAGGGACAGACCACGCGTGTGTAAGTGATGTCATTTCGAGCGCAGCGTGCCCTAGTGCACGGGCACGCTGCACGTGTGGAGGTACTGCTTACATTTTTATACACGTACATAGAGATTTTGTACCCACGTGTAATTTGAGCGTACGCAACTGTAGGGTTTTAGGCCTTTAGGGCTAACGCTAAAACACGGGCGGGTGCGGGCGCGGGCGCACGCGACGGACGACCGCCACAAGTCCGCGAGCGGGCACCCGTCGCGTGCGCCCGTCTCAGTTAGCGCTGCTAGTATCATTTTGATCTCGAGCGTGTACAGTGGTGTCGAGAAGATTACCATGGATTATTTACTAATTATTATTTGGCAAAAAGACGTCAACGGAAACATAGTCGACTGCATAACCCGTTCTTGACAAGCAGGTTACTCTAGAGGAAAATTCGATAATACATTGGCCATATCCCATAATACTGGTCGAAATTGCACCTCAATTATTAGGCGCTCTGTATCGATGTTCATGATTTTACCTAGCCTCCGACACGTGTGACTGTGGCATCTAGCGGCGCTCGACGAATTTGTAGAAACAACGATACGCCACCCGCGCCCGCGCTCCTTCGCACGCGCCTGCGTTGACCATACTATTTTTCGTTATACTCACGCGAGCGTGAGCCCGTGCGAGTTTTAGCGTTAGCCCTTAGTCAGATGTGAGTGAGATAGTATTACGTATAAAACAATCGGATAACTTAGTATATTTCTGGTATATACGATAACGTGAAAAATTTTGAAAAGCCACTGTATCAAATTTTAAATTGTTAAAAAAAACTTTAGTTTAATATTCGGAAAATAAGCTGTAACCGTGCTGTGTCGCATGTGTCGCATTGGTTTACTGCTAATAAGTTACTATTAAATGCAAAGAAAACTAAATGTGTTGAGTTTTCTTTACCGAATGTAAAAAAAATAAATAAGTCTTTAATGATAAATGGTGAAACGCTAAAAATGGAGAGTTCTACAATCTTTTTAGGAGTGACCTTGGACTGTAAACTTCAGTGGAGCGCTCATATAGAGTCACTGACAGCTAAACTTAGCTCAGCAGCATTTGCAGTGAGAAAAATAAGACAGTTTACCGATGTAGAAACAGCTAGACTGGTTTATTTTGCTTACTTCCACAGTGTGATGTCTTATGGCATCTTGTTGTGGGGAAAGGCTGCTGACATAAATTCTGTCTTTATACTTCAGAAACGAGCAATTCGGTCGATTTATAAACTTAAACCACGCGAGTCCCTTCGAGTCAAATTTAAAGAAATAGGAATTCTTACAGTAGCCTGTCAATACATATTCAATAACCTAGTCTTTGTTAAACAAAATATAAATATGTATAAACAGAAAAAGGATTTAAAAGATCGTCTTCCTAGAAATGGACATAAGTTAGTCATATCAGCTTATCGCCTCCGAAAAGTACAAAAATCTTTCGTAGGATTGGGTGTACTCTTCTACAACAAGATGCCCAATTCAGTTTTAGATCTGCCATTGCATAAGTTTAAACAATGTATTAAAACTCACTTACTGAGTCAGGGTTATTATACTATCGATGAATTTTTAAATGACAAAGATGTTCAAAGGCAATTGGATAGGCTTTCAACTTCACACAGGAAGTAAAATAAATAACTTTATGTAACATCACACTTAATATTGTAAAATTGATAATATTATAAAAAGAGCAACTGTTGAGTTTCTTGCCGGCTCTTCTCAACAGGGCCTGCCTTCCGAGCCGGTGGTAGAGTCACTACAAATAGTCCAATTTGACATTTCAAAAGTGCTTGTAATAAGCCTACTTGAAATAAACGATTTTGAATTTAAGCAAAAATCGTTCCGTTCTTTGTTGAATTTTACATTGAAATCAAATTATATAAGTAGATGTAACGCTAACGTGTACAATATTCATTGATATGAATATTGTACACACGTATATGTACACGTTTTTAGACCCGCACATGAGAAAAGTGAAGCAGTTGTCCAATAAGAATAAAACGTACTTGTAGATATTTGGTCTTTTTATTGTTATCACCGCTTATATGTAGACATTGTCGTAGCTTGGAATTACAGGATGGACGACAGATTTCCGGGGCTGCATTTCAGAAATGCCAAGTGATTTATCTTTCCGGGATGATGTCGTGTTGAAACCGGAAAAGGTGTGGATTTTCATCAAACTCCTATCAAGTTAGTCAGTATATATCTTAGATTGCAACCAAGGGCTACCTTGAATAAAAAAACTGGTGTTTTAACGCACTGTCTCGGTTATTTACACTTGACATTTGGACGGGCAGAATATTTTCACATTATAGAAAATTCTCTAAAATTTTATGGTAAGCGATAATGCAATCTAAGAGGAAGTGGGCTAACTTTTTGGAGGAGGATGAAATCCACACCCCACGTCTCTACACTACATCGTACCGGAACGCTTAATTGCTTGGCGGTAGGTATGTTTTGTCGCAAGTGTGGTAACTAGCCACGGTCGAAGTATCCCACGAGCCAGACCAGAAAGCTCTATTAATAAAAATTTGAAGCAAAAGGATCAGAACTCGAAAACCTCACATGACATTCGGTTCAACTTGGATTCAACGATATTCATTTCGTAAAGAGATATTCCTTGTAAAGAGAAAAATATGGAAAAATATTCTAAGCAAGAAGGTTACCTTACGTTTTCATACGAAGATGGCTTTCGACCTACGCAAGAGATCTTATAAATTTTATGCAAAGTGACATAATTATGGAATAAAATATTTTAAAATACACGTAATTCGTGTAACTGGTTTGGGCAAACAGCGGCTGGGCTGGGACGGCTAATCGTCACGGACGGGACGCTACTAGTTGACATAAATAACTTCATTAAGAGATTTCGCGTTCATCGCGGTCGTTCGTTGTTTCGCGACAAATTCAAATTCGTTTGTTACAAGTAGTCTCAATTTTCTTTTGAACAGTCAAATTAGGCTATTTGTAGTGACTTTAACGCCAGCTCGGAAGGTTTTTGTGAGAAGAGCCGGAGAGAAACTCAACGTTTGCTCTATTTTATTCACTCATATTTACAATATTAATTATACTATTGCAAAAAAATATTTGGCTACTTCTTATTCGACTGGAATATTACGGGACTGTGTCGGAACCGAGCCAGAACAGGACAGAATCCACACACTAAAGTCACACACACATAAACTTTCGCCTTTTTAATAGCAATAATTTAGAGCGTAATTTTTCTATAGTAGTAATTTAGTTTTGAAATTATTTATAATAATAAATGTCATGAAAATTTAACCGGTCTTCACTCACGTGACTATTGTCAGTCAGAGTATGCCTGACTATTGTCAGTAAGTAGGTAGGTACCTATAATAGTCAGTCAGTAGTTCCGACAACAGTGACGTGAATTTCAGACGTTTTAATAATATATAATACTGGCGATAGTTTAAATATCAATATACGATACATCGTGGAATGGATTATATAACTAAAAACTTTCAGATATCAACACGACTGATACATGATAACCTTTGGTCTAATGATTTCTTAGAACAAATTTATAACCGAGTGTTTAAATTTTGGTGTTCAATTTAAAGTGAAATCCAATTGCGTTTTATTGTTAAACCTAGGTTTAAATAGATTACATTTGAAATAAATACGATTACATAGTGTTTTTTAACATGTAACTGTTCGTGAAATAATTGTGATTAAAATTGTTGTTATTTCACAAAGATTAAGAAGCGGAAGCTCTTGACCTTGGATGCAGTCAGAATATAGGATGAAAACCATTGGATTGTTGTGTTTGGTGCTAGTTACATTAGCAAAATGTCAAGAACCTTTACCCATACTTGACTTGACGGATAAGTCGCCCCCCAAAATAACAGTAACTTTAAGAGCTTTACGTCCAAGAGGATTCCGTGCATATATAGAGGGTATGTATTATATATATATTTAACTACCTTTGTATTCCTAACATGTGGTGTAATCCTTAGATCCTCTTCTTTTTGGTTTTTCTTATATTTTTTTTTATCAATTGCAAGTTGCCCCTGAATGCTATCACACATGATGTTAAGTGATGATGCAATCTAAGATGGAAGCGGGCTTACTTGTTAGGAGTAGGATGAAAACACACCCCTTTCAGTTTCTACAAGACATCGTACCGGAACGTTAAGTCGCTTGTCGCTTTTCCTGTGAAAATCAAAACCCTCAAAATACTTTAGTTTGTCCGTTGATCGTAGCCGTGATTGTGTACCTAACAAACGTCCATAAAATAATCGTTTATTTTTTTGAAATTGTCTGCGTGATTTCTTACAAGAACATTCTAAAATCAAAAACATTCTAAAAAAAAACAAAATATTGGAAAACATGAGAAGTCCCGAGAAGAAGAAGAAAAAAAATCCCAAATGAGTTCTCTCGTACCGGTAAAGCAGTGGCGTGCACTTCATAAATGTATAGACGCACTGCCTATCCTAAGGACAGATTACGAACCAGTCTTGGATAAGGAATATTCTCCAATACTGGTTAGATCCAATACTTCTATAGTGCCTGCCCTAGTTTTAAACATTCTGCACACACAGCGGGGGATACACCTATTGTATGAGCAAATTGTTTACACTAATTGATTTCTAATACCCCAAGAATCTTTACGATAAAAAATTTATATTTATTTTATATTTTCAACTACGGTTTAGCTAGTTACAAAAGTGAGTGTTTAGTTTATTAAAGTAATATTTATTAAATTATAAGTCATGTTCTAGCAGATGTACGTTCGTTACCGCACAATATATTAATAGCCTCACCCTGAACTTGATCTCACGACCACATTGTCCGGTTTCTAGCTATATAGGTTACTGGACTAGACAGCTTTTTGAGAACAGGTGTGTATACCACCGAATTTATATATCTACTAACATATTCGAATTCGTATGTGTTCGAAGACTAGCTATAGTTACTTTAAACGTTATAGAAAGCTAAAAGATCTATAGATTTTTTTTGTATTCATTCTATTACTATTATAAAGGCGAAAGTTTGTATGGATGTATGGATGTATGGACGTATGGATGTATGGATGTTTGTTACTCTTTCACGTAAAAACTACTGAATGGATTTGAATGAAACTTTACCACAATATAGCTTATACATCAGAATAACACATAGGCTACATTTTATACCGAAATTCCCACGGGAACGAGAACTACGCGGGTGAAACCGCGGGCGTCCTCTAGTTATAAATAAATTTTTGGCTGCAATCACACCTGATGGTAAGTGATGATGAAATCTAAGACCGAAGTGGGTTTGTTAGGAATAGATTGAAACCCACACCCCTTCGGATTCTACACGAAATTGCGGTAAAAGCTTTCACTTTCATTGCGAGAGGAAAAAAAGGAGAGTGGGATTTCGCTGCGATTGGGCGACGTTTTGTCTACTTCTCCACATAATGTATGTCTATTGATGCATCCTACGCCTTAATACGCTGGGAAAAGCAATTTCGTATCCCGGTCGCAGGCTACGTCCGAGTATGTAGGATTGCTGGCTGAGAAGCAGTACCATCCACTCCCAGCGGAGCCGTCTATGCCCTAGTTGGAACGTCAAAGAATCGCGGCAACATACACTTCGACGTACCGGTGCGCTTGACCTTGCACTCAGTGGTGTCTACAGCGGTAGCAGGCGATTCGCACATCGGTGTCTCTACCAGCTACTATTCTTCTTCTGAGCGGGTGAGCGCCAGCCTGCTGCTAGGCCAGTGAGTGTCTCACAAAAAGACGACAGACGACCCTTCCTCGTTGTCATACATGTAATTGCAAACGAGCTGCTTTAATTTACTTAAGCATATCTAGGAGTCGGTGCCGGCCAAGGTTTCTACTTTAAGGACGTTACCTAGAACTCAGAAACTGCTTTACGACGTAAAATAAATATTCATTGATCTTGGCTGGCACCGACTTCATAGATATGCTTAAGTAAATTATAGCAGCTAAATGACACAGTTATTTTTCACTTTTTAGTGCGTTTTGAGTCGGTTCTATTTTTTGTTAAAATTTTTTTCAGGCAATGTGTATACTACTACTATGTTATTCTTCGACGGAATCATTTACGATGGCTTAGCAAGTGCAATACGTAAAAGTCCAGAAATGGGTTTACTTTGGGGTGCCGCGACACCACAAGCGAATGGTAAATGGCTATTTGAAGATCATAATGCAAGATTAAAAGTAGGAGCAATAGTCAGATATACCATTTTCATACCTGATCAGCCTCGGGCCGGGGATGACGACGGCATGCGAGCCGTGCTTATGTTTGCTGGCCCTGCTCCGGAATATAAACTTTTTAATGTGACAGGTAAGTCAAAAATAATATTTATATCGCTTAGTAAAGATTCACCACAGGGCCTCAGTTCTTGTAGGAGAGGTGTTTTGCGACACCGTAGCTCTAATGCGGGTTTGAAGGCTTCGAGCAGTGATTCTCAACCACTGTGCCGCGGCACTTTTGTGTGCCGCCAAATTTTGCAAATATATAATAATGTTAATATTATTAAATTATATTATTAAAAAAGAAAAATGTTATTAACATTAATATATATATTTAAATCCACAAAAAAAAAAATATTATTTGCTTTCCAAATTTGTGATTCACTTTGCGTCGCATTTTTCAGGAATGCATTAGTGACGCAAAGTGGGGTCTTGGTGTATTTAAAATTTTTGTCATAAACTATTTATGCAGTGTGTTGTAGTAAGTAAATAATTTTTATCTTTCTTTGTGTGCCGCCAAAATTTTGAAATCATTAAATATGTGCCGCAACAAAAAAAATGTTGAGAATCACTGGCTTAGAGTGATAATGTTTATAATTCAATAACGATCACTATTAGATGTTGATGATACTGATCTTGGCCTTAGGATCGCTTAGGGCGCTTAGGATTTACTGAAAATTACTTTGACGATGACCACTCCGACACTCAGAATTTATCCACAACCTGACCCAGGATTCAAAATCAAGGCCTCGTAGACAAAGCCGCTAGACTAAAGAGGCAGTCTGACCAGCGAGACAGTGCAGCAAGCAATAGGCTGAAGTACCAATAACGTTAAGTCCCTCAATCCCTATAGTCGAACTTGAAGAGAATCACCAAATAATTCGAGTTATACTGTTTCAGAATTATCGAGGTTTTCTTGCTCTTTTTATAGTTTATATAGTTAATGCATAGCTTCTATCGCGGGCCTTGAGCGTTGAGACCAACTCCAGAAATACCGTAACAAAAAAAAACCTAACACACCCCACTCCGACTGGCACAGCGGTGAGACAAGATGTGTGCGCTGGTGACGTTTTTCACATCTTTCAAAAAATATCAGAACTTTTAATGACTTTTTGAAATATCACGCTTGTAAAAAAATACTGCATAAATAAAATAAATATATAATTAAAATTGCATAAGTTGATAAAAATTGCTATGCAATAGCTTCACCGCGGCAGTCTCCGAGTGCCACACGTCTTTTTTTTTTATTTTTTCCCAATTATGGAGTTAATAATTATGTACCAAAATAACTTATAGGGTCAATGGTTATTTGAATTACAGAGGGTTAACTTTTAGTAATGGATGTTTTAGGGCTTGATGCAATAGGAACATAAATTTCGAGTCTACGAGTTATCGAGATTCTACTGTATTAAACGTAGTTAAAGAGTTTTATTAACTTCCTAACCATTTTTTAACTTAAGGAATTACCAGTCAGATTGTTGAAATGTTTGCTATACAGAATTGTCAGCATAGTTATGAATGTCAATACAGCTTCCATCTAAGATTGTCAGGAGTGGAATAATAAGGTTTTTACACGTCACATTTTGCCGGTAGATTGGTATCTAGCCATGGATGCTTTCAACAAACAAATTAAAAATGAAGGTAGAAATCACTAGTCATTTTACACCTATTTTTTGAAATTAACTAGTTAATGACGAATTCACAGCAATAAATTGGATTAGTAAGCTTAAAAGTAAATAATATTTTCAATATCTTTTAAATAAGATTTTTTAAAATAACAAAACATAATTTTAAATTTATTAGGCATAATTTGTTTAACTAGTTTTAATGCAGTCATTGGTTTTTGTTGGCTTTTTCGCATCAATATATTCGTTGTTATAGGAGCATCCATTTGTGTCATATCAGAGGTTACCCTTTAGTCAAAACGTGTTTGTGGAAAATGGAAATTTGCACATCGTTCCCAAGCTGCAGGATGATTTGATGAGAGATAACTATGACTCGATTGAAACTGGAACTCTTGATTTAACGGATGGGTCAGTATATAATGAAAATCTAAACGTATATTTAAAAATGAACAATATCAAAAATTGCGGAACCAATGGGATTTGAGCCCGTGTCTCTCTGGCTAACCGTGCACTGCGAGCGCTTTGCCGCTAGGCTACGGTGTCCGCTGACGTCGGTGCCGAAATTGAACACCAAAAAGAAAAGTTTATAATACCAAGTTCATTAGTCGGTTCATGATTGACCGTAATGTTTATACTTACGTTCGTATCTGTTTCTAGTTGCACGAGGAGTGTATGCTCAAAAGTGGCTTTTGGATCGGACATATTACCACCGGTGGTGAGCGGTCGCCTGACCAGCATTCCTTTCGCCTTTAAATATGGGATTGTGTTCATTAACGCTAAGATTCCGAGAGGCGATTGGCTGTATCCTGGTTAGTTGAATATTTTGAATCTTTTTTGTATTCACTACAAGCTAGCCCTTGACTGCAATCACACCTGATACAAAGTGATGATGCAATCTAAGATGGAAGTGAGATTAAATCCACAACCCTTTCGGTTTCTACACGATAATCTTAGACACATCTTTATCGGCAGGGTGGTAACTAGCCACGGCTAAAATCTCTAGACTTGGACCAATTTAGAAAATTCTTAATTTGCCTGGCCGGGAAACGAACCCAGGATCTCGGTCTTATAAATCCACTGCATATACCAATGCGCCGTGCAGGCCGTTAAAGTCCTCTGTTATAATTTCATCATTATGAGCTTATTAACGATCCACTTCAGGGCCAGGCCTCTCTCCTCGCAGTAAAGGGCAATGTAACATAACTCACTCGACGTACTTAACATGCTCACCGAGCATGTGTACAGTATCCCACTGGTGCTATTTCTGCAAGGCTTTATTCTTTGTACCAAATAAGCACCAGCACTTTGATCTTCAGACACATGGATCAGTTGTTGGATAAGATGTTCATAAATTGTTTGGGGTCCAGTGTCCAGGGACCTAGTTTCAAACGTAAGAGCCGCAAGTATAAATGTACTGTGTATTATAGAAAAGGAAAATAAATGTGTTCATATATACTGGCAAAAATAACTAATAAGTAATTTCACACACAACATCTTCATTAAAAATATTTTTTTCAGAATTGCTACTAGTTCCATTATTCCAGAAATTCATCGGTGAAAAAGAAATGGCCAGCATAATAAAAGTAGTAAGAGTTAGTGACGCTCTCACCGGATTTCAGGTACCTAATACTTGAATTTGTAAAACAAATATTAATAAAAACAAATTAATAAAGTAATACATTTTTAATATAATGGCTACGTGGTTAGTTTATACGCGGTAGAAGTGGGTGCGAGGGGTATACCAGCAGTCTCTCTACAACCTGCTAAAAGACCTTGGCCTTACTAGAAGTGCAGTAAACTCCATATTGGAACGAGTGTCCAAAGCTGCTCTAGTAGGGTCCTTCCGAATTTGGCTGGGCAGGGAGAACAACTTGAACAGAGGAGGTGAGTGTTGACGCGTGTCACTAAGGGTACCCTTAAACCTACACCCGTGTCACAAGTCTCGGGCTCTGTTCGGAGTTTTTCTCTCAGCCACGCGATGGACCCGGTACCCGCACGGTGAGTCCATGGAATGCTAAGATATTTGTCTCACATAATGATATCATCATCATCATCAGCCTGTATTTATCCACTGCTGGACATAGGCGCCACCAGCCCACCACACACGATCTTCCTCATCCAACCAATTCCCACTACCTTTTTGAGGTTTTCGGATCATCGAACTGAAGGGCGGCCTACGCTGCGCTTTGTGGTACGTGGTCTCCACTCCGGCCCCAGAGACCATCTGTCCGATTTATATGACTGTTCACTGCTACTTCAACGTGCTTATCCTTCTTTTCGAGTCAATAAAATATTGCAATTCGTATGTAGAGACTAATGACTACAATATGGCGTAAATGTTTATGCACAGATATTGAAAGTTATTATTGCCATGCAAGATTTTTCGGTGCATTAGCTGATAGTAAGAAATAGGGTCTCCCCTGGGTGTACTTAAACATTTAAATATAATAATAACTTTTAATATCTGGGCATACGAGAGAGGAAAAGAGAGAGAGTCGGATTATGTGTTCCGCCGGTGGCAACAAGAGATATACGCAATTTTGGGACAAAATTTGTGCAGACTTCTGTCTGGCTCCGGCAAGTCGCCTGCAGTTGTCGACTAGGAACTTGCAACCAAATTATAGACACGAGTCAAATCATTTTCCTAAAATAGGTTATGTGTAAAAAAAAAATATTCTAATAACCTATTTAAATATTTTAGTTTAGTTCGTTTAGAAGTAGAAAAAATTTCATTATATATTTAAATCTCAAAAGTTGAAACATTTCAGAATTTCAATGGCTGGAACATGGATCAACGGTGCTACGACGCTGGACCACATAATATCTCCCGAACTTTTCGAGAAGAGAACTCTGACGGATTCCATGAGTTTGCAATCATATGGAGACCAGGTACCTTTTTTATCGCTGGGAAATAATGGTTGGAGGCTGCGCGGGACATAATTGCGCAGTCTACCTCCGGGAATGTGGGACTCGCTGGCTGTGAAGCAACCTGAATACCCACTGAATAAAACCCATCAGAGCCGCCTGCGTCCTACTTGGGACTTCAAAGGGTCGCGATACTATTCACACTGACGTCGCGATGCGCTCGTCAGTGCACTCAGTGGGTGTCCACTGGCAGGTGGTGCGCATATCGGCGTCCCCTACCACACGTTTTTCTTCTGCTGAGCTCTTATGGACACTGAGTTTGAGCGACAATGTCAGTATTCTAGCCACCGTTCCACGTGGGCATGATTTGTAGGTAAAGTTATTACGATGAGTTAGCTTAAGATCCTATTGTATTTTATTTCAGTGGAAAATAACATGTTTTTTTTGTATATTATAGTGTAATTTTACAAAGTAATTCCAGCTTCATTCATTTATAACTTTTTTAGATTCGATACAACTTGGATTGGATGATAAGATTTACATGGAATCCAACGTGTGGTGGGCAGAGCCGTGCTACAAGCATGTTGAGCCTAGCTTCAGAGCTAGCTTAAGCGATTACGTAAGTTTTTTACTGTGGAAATAGTTTATGTAGCCAACTTGTGGCTGGTGGGAGGCTTCGACCCTACCGACAAAGACTTCGCGCCAAGCAATTTAGTATTCCAGTACTATATCTTGTAGAAACCGAAAGGGGTGTGGATTTCATCCTACTCCTATCAAGTTAGCCCGCTTCCATTTTAGATTACATCATCACTTACCATCAGGTGTGATTGCAGTCAAGAAAAGTCAAGTAATCTGTACCTAATGAATAAAAAAATGTAATACTTAGTGGATATATAGGTACTGTAGGCAAATGTGAAATTTAAGCTTGAAAATTGCCAAACTGGCAAATCTTAGCAAGAGACCGAGTTGACACCCTCCGTGGCGCAGTGGTATGCGCGGTGGATTTAGAAGGCGAAGGTCTTAGGTAGGTACAATTTGAATACCCGGCTGGGCCGATTAAGTTTTTTTGAATTGGTCCAGGCCTGGCTGATGGGAGGCTTCGGTCGTGGTTTGTTACCACCCTTCCTACAAAGACGTACCGTAAAGCAATTAAGTGTTCCGGTACGATGTGGTGTAGAAACTGGAAGGGGTGTGGATTTCATCGTACGCCTAACATTAACATAACGTTTCTTAGATTGCATCATCAGTGATTAGGTGAAAGGTGATTAGGTGAAATTTCAGTCAAGCCGATTAACTATAAAAAAAAACATTTTCAGCGCCACCTATCGCTGGGCGTGGCTGCTGGAGGCACAGTGTTTCCCGATTCCATCACGACCGACGCTGGTCACGCCAAGCCTTGGCGCAACGGAGACCACAAAGCCAGCCTCAAGTTCTGGGAGAATAAAACCCAATGGCTGCCCACTTGGACTGCACCGAGCTTGGTGATCGATTCCATTAAAGTTGTAGCTTTAAACTAACTATTTTTAAATAAATATTATAAAGTGTTAAGTTGTTATTTATTCCATAATTATACATATATCGACTACAGAAGTATTTAGGGTGCACGGCAGTGCCCCCGCTAAGTCGAGCGTGAAGCAAGCACTGCCTATATACCTTTACAGGAACCATTTGGCCGCATTTTCAGGCCCTATTTTGAGAACCTTTTGAAAAGACTAGAATGCTAAAATTTTCCTCATCCAGTAAGCTATAATCACATACTTAAAATCCAAAATTTCGAGTCTGTAGGTCATTCAGTTCCGAAGTTAAACGAAAGCAAAGTTTCGCATTTATGATACTCACTCATGATCATCAAAATAGAATGATCATCAAAATAGAATGATCATCAAAATAGAATGATCATCAAAATAGAACTAGTATTTCCCATAAACTCAGAGAGCTGAAATTTGGTACAGAGTTAGGGTTTAATGACCAAATAAAGGAAAAACTAGGATAATCGTCCTCTTCCACCTCCTTCTACTATTGGTACATAAAAAATCGACTGTCATTGCAAAAATCCAGCATAGTGAGAGACACATCTCATCCTTGGCGTAGTGGCATGCGAGGTGGATTTATAAGTCGGGGGTCCTTGTGGGTTGTCCCGGCGGGACTGATTGAGATTTTTCTTATTTTGTCTTGGTGTGGTTGGTGGGAGGCTTTTGCCATGGCCAGTTACCACGCTACTGACAAAGACGTACCGCCAAGCGATTTAGCGTTCTGGTACGATGTCATATAGAAACTGAAAGGGGTGCGGATTTCATCCTACTCCTAACAAGTTAGTCCGCTTCCATCTTAGATTACATCATCATTTACCATCAGGTGTGATAGCAGTCAAGAGCCAACTTGTAGTCGATAAAACAAAACTTACAATTTTACAAGAAGGAATAGTCGAACGATTTACTTTATTCTACTCAAACATTAGACAACTTCATTAATATCAGCCTATTAACGGTACACTACAGGGCCAAGTCTCCCTTCATATGGGAGGGAGGCTTTGGAGCGTAGAACCACCACGCTGCTCCAATGCGGGTTTGCGGGCTTAGGGTAATAATGCTCTGCATGCACTTATTATCGATCACTATCAGATGTTGGTGATAGTAACCGTGACCGACGGCTTAATGAAGCTGAAGCTTGGAAAGTACTGACAATTTGATAGAAGAATGAAGAACTCAGAATTATTCCGTGACCCGAGCCAGGATTCAAACCCAAGACCTCGTGATCGAAGCCAGATAGGCTAACCACTAAACCAACGAGGCAGCATTAGACAACTTAAATAAACAAATTATACTAAAATATTAATTTCGCTCAAAATTTGGTCAAAATACAATGCATTGGACTAAGATTGGCAGTAAAATCCACACACGTCGCTAGATGGCACTGACTGTATTTTAAAAACTTACGCTTACGTATGTTTTAACGATAACCTTATGTGGAGAAGTGGCAACCAGCCGCGTTGAAGTCGTTTACGACATTCTTCTACTGTGTGTGTGTGCTTGAAAATGTTTGCTATAAGAAAATCTAATAAAATGAATCAATATGCCCATGTTGCTAGTTTCTACATAAAGAAATGAAATCAGTAAGAAAAACATTCTGTAAAAAATTAGCTAAGTCTCGATGGAGCTGCTTGTTTATCTCTAAAAATAATGAAATCTAGACAAATTCGTGTCAATGTCAATGGTGGGATTATTTTATACAGTTTGGCACGCCTCTAAATTGGTCATCAGATCGCATATAGGTACTATGCTATTTTTCGCTTTTTCTGTACTTTCCAATAAATTAATGTACTTTTCAAAAATAAATAAAAAAAAAATTTACGCGTTCTTAAATCGTCAATCGTCAATCGATTAATCGCATTTCCACGTTATTTGAACTTGTTATGGTAGGATACGACGAGCTGAGAGTTAGGAGGGAACTGACACTCGTAATTTATATATTTAAAGTGTTACGGGATAACGTATGTGATGCCGACATGTTGCTGACATGTGTGGCGAAGGCGTCGCCCGGCGTTACTGGAGGTGCCAAGAGGGCGCAATATCATAGCGTAGAAGATAGATTTGTTTAATTGCAATCTAAATTAACTGAATAATGTATATACGATAAGGTAGATATAAATAGAAATTAATAGTAGAAGGATGCACTGTCAAATTAGGTTAGCCTGTAAGGACAGATGTATTTAAATATTTAAATAAATAAATAAAATTTATTTACTGACGATAGTTGAACGTGACAACTTAAGAAAATACTGATGGAATGGTAGCATTTAATTGGTTATTAAAATTTTTAATTTAAGTATATTTTATAAATATTAATTTAAATTAATAAAATAATTGATTTTGATTTAAAAATTTATATTTTAAATTTATAATAAATATATTAATTTTTAATTTAAAATTAAAATATTTAATAGACGGATGTCGACCGCTGCCGAACGCAAAGGCCGATTGTGCTTCTTTGTCGCTCGTTCCGCGCTCTCGCTTGCACTTCAAGCCTTACATGGAACGCCTCAAAGCGAGGTAACGACGCATGAGTCATGTTTTTTCGTGCGTGCAGCCGGCTCTATCGAATTACAAGACGTTGTCACGTCAAAACTCCGAACGTAGCCCGAGACTTCCGGCACGGAGGTAGGCTTAAGGTTGCCGGTCAACGCTCGCCTTCTCTGCTCGAATCATTCTCCATGCCCAACCAAATCTGGTAGGATCCTTCTAGAGCAGTTAATGTTAATCAAATCTTTTCAAATTTCAAGGTCAAGTTCACAGTGACAAGTTAAAGGCAAAGTTTCGACGATGTGACGAACGTGAACGAACTATAATTAAAATTATTAGGTGTAAAGTTACTAAACTCAAAAATGAAGGTAGGGTATACCTTTAATTTGTTTGTTGATAAATATACAATGGAGTTTAGCTGTACATCCAAATTAAATAGGTATACATATATTGTCTTTCAAAATGTTATCAAAATGAAAACCTCATCCGTTCTTGTCGGTTAAAAACAGGCGAATGAACCTCTGAAATACAAAAACGTCAATAGCATGACGCCATGATAAGCCCAATGTTTTCCTTGAGCTAAGACGTCGAGTTGACAAACCAGTGTCATAAGTTACATGATGATCGTAGCTTGATTATTGCTGAAACATAACTTAACACTTCCAGCTGATAATAAGCGAATAAAATGAAGCTGAATAAAATGCGTAGGTATTTAATAAGTGTCTAAATGATTTTATTACGTGAAAAGTTTTTAAATAAAATTAATTTAACAAATGTCAATGACAGAAGAGCCTAAATAGGAGAGAGTGGTATACAACAATACGAAAACGTAAGTTATTCAATTGTTTATTTATTTCAAGTAAGCAGGCACAAGCATATTTGAAAAGTCAAGTCTGTCAGTGACTCTACCGGTTCGGAAGGCAGATGCTACCAAGTAGAGCAAAGGTAAAAACTCAGCAGTTGCTTTAAAATTATTGTTACTTTTATAATTTGAATTTTTAACCGACGAAAAAAAACGGAGGAGGTTCTCAATTCGATACGTATATATATATTTTTTTTTATGTATGACCACGCTTAATTTTTTACAGAGTTGTCCGATTTTGATAATTCTTTTTTTATTCAATTGAAAGGGCATACTTCCAAGGTGGTCCCATTGTCATCATGTTAGGATCTGATGATGATATCCTGGGGAAATTGAAGGAACTCTTCAAATTTTGGAGGCACGCTTACAGCGATTTCGGTTTTTGTCTCGAAATCGGTAGCTTTTTGGCTACTAGTGCCGTATAATATACTATGACAGTATAGTACGAGTACGATACATGGCGATAAATCACTAAAAAGTAAGAAATAATTTTTTTTAAATAAAAATAGAACCTTCTTATAAAATAGAACCGGTTCTATTTTTATTTAAAATTCTTTATAAATAATCCTGTCTTTGGTGCAAAACAAAAACAGAATCTTTGTCGTTTCGAAATTCATCGATTCTATTTATTCGATCGATATATCGATTTTATTATGAACTGTAATATCTCTCACCAGGCATTAATTGAGAATTATATAACTGAGCTAAAATTATTTTAATTAATATATAGATAGATTAATATATAGATAGATACGATTTTCTACATTAAATCATTTCTCAAATTTTAGAGGTGAACTAACAAAACCAAAAGTGACAATGTTCTTGAAGAGTGGAGTGCTGTTGATGCTGGTGGTTCTAACAGATTGTCAAAGTACCAATACTGTTGCTCCCAATGTGACGGTAGTTTTGAGACCTCTACGCCCGAAAGGATTTCGTGCTTTTATAACCGGTATAAATAATAGATTATTAATAAATATAAATATAAGTAGTCTATATTAATATTATACCTAATTAAAATAATCTTAAATCGCTAGTCTCTAGAACTACCAATCGGATTGTAAAAAATGTTTTAATATATGATAGCCAAACACATAAGTAGTGTCATTGTTTTAAGTTGGGAAATGTTTTTACCTATTCCCCCAAAATCATTGCCAATTTTAGCAATAATTAGCAATGTTTTTGAAGGGTATGTAGGACTCGCCGATAATCGCAATGCTCACTAAAACCCAGCTAACTCTACTGCGTCGATAGGTGATCCATATTCTTCTATGATTGCTTCATTAAATCATTGACAACATTAGAGGCCAACTTGAAAATGAAAAAAAAACGAAAATTAGGCATAATGCCTAAAATATTTGTAGCATTGTCTCTTTGAATGGCCAAACTAATTCGTTGGCCAAGGCAGACAGCCAGTTCTTTGATCACTTGACAATGACAATATGTTCAAAAAACCACGAACCTCCGGTCCCCATGGCCCCAAAGTAGCCATGACCCTCGTTTTTATGTCTTTTGTTGTAGAGAACACCAAAAGACGAAATTACCATTTATACTTTCATATTTCTTGGGCTCTCCAGCATTCTTCGCCGCAGCACCCGCGATGTTTTTAGATATAGTATTAATATTAGCGAAAAAAAATAATTTATCATTAAGCCAAGCTTATAAAACTTTGCACTTGTAATCATGTTATTAGGACGCGTAGTTTGAGAAGTACTACTGGTTTCTATTTCAGTCGCCTGCTACATGTGAATTCTGTAGCGAAACTCGACAGTGCGAATCTCGACTTCACTATACCTCTCTATCTATGCTATTGTGTTAGACAGCAAGACAATGACAGAGACAACGTCGAGACTCGCATTCTTGAATTTAGTTACAGAATCGACAAGATATCGTTTGCAATCGGCTACGAATTTGTAACCTAAAGTAATTTATTTGTAGCGGATGCAGAGTATGGAGAGTTTCTACTCTTCGATGGAATACTTTACGAAAATATGGAAAAGGCGGTGAACTCAGCCCAAGATGTCGGTTTACTTTGGGGTCCTGCAATAAGAGAAACGGAAAATAGATGGCTATTTGAAAATAAATATGTCCATTTAACAGTTGGGATGGGCATGAGGTACGGCGTTTTTATCCCGGACCAACTTCCCACTGGAAATAATGAAAATGGACGAGCAACCCTTATGTTCAACGGATCTATGCCAGACTATAAACTGTTTAAAGTGACCGGTGAGTCCAAATATATTATAAAACAGTTGCTTAATAGGATTGAAATACGAGTGAATTGAACCAAGATGCACAATGCACATACGAGTACATACATAAGAAGTCTAAGGTAGCTCGGTATTTTATATTTAACATTTTTTAGCTTTAGAAGACCCGTTAGCCCCTCCTCCATATTGTGTACCGACTGTCACAAAAGTCCGCGGCAGGCAAGTCTGCTCTGGTGACGTCATTTTCGAAGACGATTTTGAGACTTTGCGGGAGGACCAGTGGCAGATCGAGCATTATATACCCGCAGATCACCCAGTAAGTGTAAACATTGTATTTGTTTTATTACTTAAATAATTAATTTGACATTGACTTACAATAATTATGAATAATACTGACATTTCATGTAGATAACTAAATTATAATTTATATACCGTAATTCTTTTTTTTTTGGGATATTTAAGTGATTACTTTGTAAACTGTTATCACTAATTATTATTGATCAATCTGACATCTCTTACGAAAACTGTAAACTAATATTAATTAAAGCTTCATGCTTGTCACAATTTTACGTGGTGCCTGTACTACTGCGATACCGCCGGGCCCGACTCATTTTTGATGTGGAATCTGTTTATTCACTTTCGCGCGACCTATGGTCGCGTTAAAGCCGTCCATCTATCAGGGCTTTGCTTTTCTTTCTTTCGGTTTACTTTCTGCTTTAGACAACTGTGATGCGACTCTCAATTTAAATGTAGAATCAGTGAATCTCCGAATTTTCACGCGTGACCTTCGGTCGCGCCAGTCTCTTACCTCCTGCCACAGGTTTGCTATCCCTATCTTTCCGATCATGGCACCCGACCTGCGGTCGCGTCAAAGCGGCTATCAGGTTTGCTTTCGTTTCTTGCGGATTACGTACTGCGCTAAACAACTGTGATACTCCACGCTTCTCTCAATTTTAATGTAGAATCAGTGAATCCCCAAACATTCATGCGCCACCTTCGGTCGAGTCAAAGCCTGTCCTGGGTCCTGCCTCCAGCTGCCTGATCTCTGCGACGCTTCCGTGTCCGTACTCATTTTTGATCAAAAAATTAGTTGTCTGTAAAGTCGGTTTACTGACGATAGTTGAACGTGACAACGTCTGAAGAAAATACTGATGGAATGGTAGCATTTAATTGGTTATTAAAATTTTTAATTTAAGTATATTTTTATAAATATTAATTTAAATTAATAAAATAATTGATTTTGATTTTATAAATTTATATTTTAAATTTATAATAAATATATTAATTTTTAATTTAAAATTAATATATTTAATAGACGGATGTCGAACGCTGCCGAACGAAAGGCCGATTGTGCTTCTTTGCTCGCTCCGCGCTCTCGCTTGCACTTCAAGCCTTACATGGAACGCCTCAAAGCGAGGTAACGCCGCATGAGTCATGTTTTATCGTGCGTGCAGCCGGCTCTATCGAATTATAAGACGTTGTCACGTCAAAAAAACATTGAGCAATATGTGAAATCCTCCCAAAGTTGAAAGCTGGATTCGTCCTTGCCCAAACTAAACATACATACACCAGATTGAATAATAGTTACACAATTAGGTACCATGTTTTCCTTAAATCAACCAATTCAATAGCTACCATATTGTTATTATAAGTCTTTTTATAAATATAACATTGTTATTGTAGGAAAATCCATTTGTGTCATATCAAAGGTTAACCTCAGATCAGAATGTGTTCGTGCAAAACAGCCAATTGCACATTGTGCCCAAACTACAGGACGAGTTGATGACAGGTGATCAGTCAATTGAAACTGGAACTCTTGACCTAACCATTGGGTCAGTATTATCTCTATCTCTATTCTATTACTATGAATGGGCATCTAACAGGGGGTTCAGACCGTCCGAACCTCTTGTTAGATGCCCCTCCTCCGCCATGGATATTAGACATAGACATTAATAGTATAAAACGTTCACACATTGCAACTATAAGGTTTGCGTTAAGATTTCTAGGTTTTACGGAGATTAAGGTAATAACTATCACATTTATAAGTTTTAGACCCTTGAAAACCCCCTCACCTATTTATGAGAGCAATGATAGTCCTTATTGGGAATCCTTCCCTCCAAGAGCAGGGTACATCACCACTTTACAGCCTGCTGAATATTTTTCTGTTCCAGTAAACTAAAATCTGGTAAAATCGATTAATTATGTAAAGAGTGGACCAAGCTTAGCTACACGAAACTGTTCACAGGATTTAACATGCCTAATTAATTTGGTTTTTAAATATTTTTTAGTTGCACGAGACGTATGTGTTCAAAAGCGGCTTTTGGGTCGAATATAATACCGCCGATAGTCAGTGCTCGCGTGACTAACGTTCCCTTCGCATTCACCTACGGGATTGTTTATATAAAAGCTAAGATACCACAAGGTGAATGGCTATATCCTGGTAAGTTCTCATATTTTTTTCACATTTGACGACCTCCGTGGCGCAGTGGTATGCGCGGTGGATTTATAAGACGGAGTTCCTGGGTTCGATTCCCGGCGGGGCAGATTGAGATTTTTCTTAATTTGTCTTAGTCTGGCTGGTGGGAGGCTTTCTCCGTGGCTGGTAACTAGCCAGTACCCTACCGACAAAGACGTATCGCCAAGCGATTTAGCGTTCCAGTACGATGTCGTGTAGAAACCGAAAGGGGTGTCGATGTTCGTCACTTTCCTAACAAGTTAGCCCGCTTTCATCTTAGACTGCATCATCACTTAACATCAGGTGTGATAGCAGTCAAGGGCCAACTTGTAGTCAATAAAAAAAAGCCTGATGGAAAATTATGATGTAATCTAAGATGGAAGCGGGCTAACTTCTTAGCGGTACGTCTTTGCTGGTAAGTCACGGCCGAAGCCTCCCACTAGCCAGACCCTGACCAATTTAGAAAATCTTAATCGGTTCAGCCGGGAATAGAACCCAGAAACCTGTTTAATAAATCTACTACGCATACCACGGCGTCACGAAGGTCGTAAATAATATCTGTAAGGTACAGGTCTTGTCATAAAGATTCAAAATGTTTTAGTAAAATAGATTTCACATTAATATTTTGTAAAAATTAATGATTAATTATAATTTTCTGTTACAGAATTCCTTGTTGAGCCCTTGTTTAAAACATACGTCGGTGAGAAAGACTTTGCAACTGTATTAAAGGTAGCAAAAATAAGTGAGATTATTTCTAGTATACAGGTATGTATATGTATTTAAAATAAAGATCAATAATCCAACAAATCAATTAAAGTATTATTACAAAGATGACCAACATAATGAAACCCTAACTAATTGAACTCTCATTAACAATGATCAATTAATCTGACGTGATCTGAGTAACTGAGTAATAGAGCAGCTTTGGACACTCGTTCCAATATGGAGCTAACTGCACTTCTAGTAAGGCCAAGGTCTTTTAGCAGGTTGTAGAGAGACTTCGCTGGTATACCCCTCGCACCCACTTCTACCGCGTATCAACTAACCACAACGATAGATTAAATTTTTTTACGTATTAATATTATGACTCACTGTTTTTTATTTTTAGGATTTTCGTGGTAGATCAGGTGTGATTCAAACTTGTAGTCCTATACACGACTTCAACCGAAGCTTATATGACGAATTTAGGAGTGAAGGTTTTCACGAATACGAACTGAAGTGGACGCCAGGTGATACACGAGTGTTATTGATAGTTTAACTCGTCTGTGCACGCGACGTTATTTCATCTTAAACAGCCTGTTAACGACCAGTTTAGGGCCCAGCCTTGTGAGAGGGGATGTGGAGCGTGCACCCACCACGCTGCTCCAATACATGATAATATTTAATTTATTAAAGATCACTAACAGATGTTGATGATAGTGACCGGGCCTAACGGCTTAACGCGCTTTCCGAGGCATTGTGTAGAAACACCACCAATTTCCCGATTTTAAGCTTAGTATTTTCTGAAAAGGAGATGGTCCATTTCAGCTTCACTCATGTACCACATACCATTAAAATGGAAAAAATACAAGGATTTTATCAAAGGTAAAATTCGTGAATGAAACGAACTAAATAAAACGTTAGTAAAAAATGAAAATCTTAGTTTTTGAGGTATTAAAAGATGGCGTCTTTCTGATATTAGTCTGTAGGTGATAAAGATGCGGTGACATTAATTTGTCAAACTCAAAATATGTCATTTTTGACAAGTCCTTTCTTCCGTGTTCCGGGCTTCGTTTTTAGCTATAATATATTTTAGACAGATATCTTAGCTATAATGAGAACCAAACTCAATATATTAATCTGATTATTTAGTAATCCGTTAGGTACCTATGCCTAACCAGTAACCATCAAATCAAATGGACTATACGTCAATAAAAACTGACAGCAAAAGTCAAAACAACATTAATCCGCCGTAAAGTATTGCATTGTTTTGGAGAGAATAAATAATATTTCGCCCAAATAAAAGTAAATTTAGAGATTTGGCTAATCATAACTAGATTATTAATACATGTAGTTTTTTTCAACTTATGTACAGAAAGTGAGTCTGGGGCCCATATAATTGGACCATGTCCTTTCTTCGCCAGCACGGACGCACAAAATCAAACCCGGGACCTCCGTTTTATAACCGCACATACCACTGTGTCACGGAAGCCGCCAAAAAAGGTGATTACAAGGTAGATCCGATTAAGCCGGTCCACAGTATTATCATTATTACAAACAAGCGGACGCCCGCGGTTTCACCTGCGTAGTTCTCGGTGCCGTGGTACTTTCGGGATAAAATGTGGCATATGTGGTTTTCTGATATGTAAGCTATATTATTGTAAAGTTTCATCAAAATCCGTTCAGTAGTTTTTGCGTGAAAGCGTAACAAACATACACACTCACAAAGTTTCGCCTTTATAACACTAAGTATGACTTTATAACCCTAAGTATTACTTTATAACACTAAGTATGACCTTATAACACTAAGTATTACTTTATAACACTAAGTATGACTTTATAACACTAAGTATTACTTTATAACACTAAGTATGACTTTATAACACTAAGTATTACTTTATAACACTAAGTATGACTTTATAACCCTAAGTATTACTTTATAACACTAAGTATGACTTTATAACACTAAGTATTACTTTATAACACTAAGTATTTCTTTATAACACTAAGTATGACTTTATAACACTAAGTATTACTTTATAACACTAAGTATGACTTTATAACCCTAAGTATTACTTTATAACACTAAGTATGACTTTATAACACTAAGTATTACTTTATAACACTAAGTATTTCTTTATAACACTAAGTATGACTTTATAACACTAAGTATTACTTTATAACGCTAAGTATGACTTTATAACACTTAGTATGACTTTACAACACTAAGTATTACTTTATAACACTAAGTATGACTTGTTTCAGTTGAAATAGAGCTGTTTGTGGATGGCATGAGATATATGCACGCAGACGTGTGGCGGATGGAGCAATGCTTCAAACATGCCCTCTCCGGATTCGTTCCTAATTACAGCGATTACGTAAGCATTATTTGTACATGACTGTTTATATATTTATATTATAAGTATTTATATGACGGTCGAGACGGCCGAGTGGCGCAGTGGCTAGTGATCCTGCTTCTGCGTCCTAGGCTGTGGGTTCGATTCCCAAGTCTGGAAAAATGTTTGTGTGATGAGCATGGATGTTATCCAGTGTCTGGGTGTTTATCTATATATTATAAGTATTTATGTATAATATATATAAAATATTCATCAGTACCCATAACACAAGCTACCTAAGCTTACTTTGGGGCTATATAGCGATGTGTGTAATTGTCCTATAATATTTATTTATTTAATTATTTATTTATTTATTAACTACCTCTTAGGTACCCTTCTAATTTTACTTTCATACAACATGTGTAAAGGCACATATAGTGTGCTCATTCCCCGCTCCCCCTCTCAATTTAATTTTTTTATAGTTCCCCGTGAAGCAATATTCTCCGTCCCGTCCCGTGTACTAAAGGTCTACATTTTTGTTAAACATTGTATGACAACAATGTATGACATTTCAGTACATTAACATTAAAAATATATATTTATGGCAAGCTGATGGGTATAAATTGATATTAAATAGTATATTTCACTCTTGAGTCTAGCCTTCAGAATAAACAAAAAAAAAATTTTACAATCCGACACGCAGATAGAGATTAGCCCGTTTAAACAAACGAACAAACTCTTCCGTGTACTACATAGATATTTGAACAAAGATCGAATTCTTAATTCATCATCGTATATATAACATAGATCTAAACTCCCCTCCCGCACGCGCGCCCCCGCCTTGGTGACGCTCACTTCGCAACGCAGAAATAGTAATATTTTAATTTCGCCATAACTTCAAAACCAAAAGTCCAATTTTAATCTTTTAAATACCAAATATTATCTACATAAACTGTACTTAGTGATGAAATAATTTATTTTGATGAGGATTAATAGCATGACTAAAATAAATGCGTTTAAATGTAGTCCAAAAAAAATTTAAGATTTTTAAATAAAAAAATGGTTGTTGTGCCTCACTCGACATAGATAGGTATAGTGTGTCGCGGACTTTTTTGTAGATATTTATAAGATCTCCAATTAATTAGAACATTTTATAGTTCTATCTTTTATAGTTTAGCCAGCGTACGCAAAATAAGTAACTTTTCTGGTTGATTTTTTACACCTTGTGTCCGAAAAACCCAAATATTTTACGGAACCCTATTTTTTTCCAAAATAAAATTTAGCCTATATTACTCGTGGATAATGTAGCTTTCGAATGGTGAAAGAATTTTTAAAAACGGTCCAGTAGTTTTTGAGCCTATTCATTACAAACAAACAAACAAACAAACAAACAAACAAACAAACAAACAAAGTTTTCCTCTTTATAATATTATTTATTAACTACCAACTAGCGGAAGCTTGAGGAATAAGTGAAATCGCTAACATAAAAGTAACTTAAATTCTTCTTATAAAATTAGCTATCTACGAGAGAAGGTAGCGTCAAAATCTATCCAGCCGTTTCAGAGACTAGCCTCACAGACAGACATACAAAGCTTTTAAAAATTGTTTTTGATGTAAGGTAAGCTGGTACACCTTACTATTTATGAATTGAATCAAATATGACGATAAATGTTAGATGAGTCTTACCGCCTGGGAGCTTTTGAAAACGCTGTCTAAGCTATCTGAGATATGCCAAACAATATATGGAAGGATTTTGTTACTCCTTATTAAGATCACAAAAAGTCCGCAGCTGCACATATCTAACTTTTAAAGATAGCTTGCTACACTCATTATTTTCTTTGAAAAACTGGTTCACGTATTTTTTTGCCTTCATGGTAGTTTGCAGAATATGTTTGCTTTATTGCCTACCATTTTGCTCGGGAGCGAAGTCGCGGACATCTGTCAGTTAAGAATAAGGATGAGCATTCTCAGCGCCGTGCAATAATTGTTGATATTACTGTTCCACAAGACCATAATCTGATGAAAGCTGAAAGTGTCAAAATACTCCAAGTATTTTACGTACTTTGCTCATGAGATTACCGTAATGTGGAATATTGAGTCGACGACTATTGTTCATGCAGTCGTTTCAGTCAATGGTCTTATTGCGAAAAGCTTCGACCAACATCGGACATTAAGACGGCGCGTATTGTGAGTGTCCTCACTCGGGAGCCCTGACCACCGGTTGCTTGGGCCCTCAAAGGCCACGAAAGTGGAGAAGCAATTTTTTTTTAATTTTTAATAGTGCTTTTATGTTTTTGTATTGCATTGTTTAAAATTAAAAAAAAATGTAAATAAAAATAAATGAGAGAAAAAAGGATGAGCTCTTTTTAATATGTAACAATCTTCCAGCGCCACCTGTCGTTGGGCGTTGCTGTTGGAGGCACGATGTTCCCCGACTTCATCACCACCGACGCTGGTCACGTCAAGCCCTGGCGCAACGGAGACTCCAAGGCCAGCCTCAAGTTCTGGCGCAACAAACACCAATGGTATCCCACGTGGACTGCGCCCAGTTTGGTCATCGAACATATTAAAGTTACAGCTTTATAGTTTCTAAATAAATCTGTTATTCATTGTAAAAAATGTTTTTATGTAAAATCTGTAGGTATTAGGAAATACCGATACTTCGTTTAAGTAAAAATTAGGATTATTAGGTGGGAGGCATCGGTCGTTACCAGCTAGGCGACAAAGAATTACATCCAAGCGATCCGTGGCGTGTATTTCATAGATGCATAAATGCGCTGCCTACCCAGTAGAGTCATCAGATGGTTTTGTTGTATTACGAAGATATACAGTCATTACAATTTGTATGTTTAATGCCTTGTGCCTAAAAACCTTGTGCACGCCACTGCAAGCGATTTAGCGTTCCGGTACGATGTCGTGTAGAAACCAAAGGGGTGTGGAGGGTTATGATACTCCCAACAAGTTAGTTCGCTTCCATCTTAGGTTGCATCATCACTTAACATCAGGTATAATTGGAGTCAAGGGCTAACTTATAATCAACAAAAGCTCTTGTAAGGATTAAAAAGGGTGCATAAGTTAAACACAAATTTAATAAAATTTTAATTGAGAATGTTCCTCTGGGAGTTGATATTTTATTTTTTCTATTCAAATTGCATTTACAAGAAAAATGACATTCAATCAAAATATCGCCTCTCATAGTGCATACACTCTGACGTAATCCACTTGCAATGAGCTCGTATCTTCATACCAAGTCGACAGCCACTGGTCCTTTGCCTCCCAGAAGTTGAGCATCGCGTCGCTGGAATTGGTCACCCAAGGTTTCCAGGGATTGTCCTGGAATTCGTGGAGACCACCCACGGAGAGCCCGAGGGAAATATAGAACTGGAAAATCAAAAATAAAATGTACTAAGGCAATATATTTAATATCCTATTGTCTACACATATAATAAAATATTTACGAAGTCAATTCTGTATATTAAACATTTTTTGAAACAAGTAAGTGCTACGTATTATTTACATACTCGATACAAACCACAAAACAATGTATTTTTTAATTTTTGTCTGTTTCTCTGTTTGCGCATCACTTTAAAACTACTGGACCGATTTTGATACGGTTTTTACATAAAGATTAAGCTTAGCTCTGGCAGGATTTAGATTTTAGTTCATGGAGATCGGACATAAGAAAAAAAAGTTATTCCAAAAAAACTAAATTTCAATAAGGACTTAACCGCGACGAAAGTACTGAAAGAATTCAAATGAAAGTTGGCACGATTAGAGTTCATACTACGAGAAAGGATATAAGCGTAAAAACGTACTCACTCGTAACGTCAAACTGTATAGAAAAAAGCGTGTACTCTAAGCTTAACTAAAGCCAAACTCGACTGAGAATGTTTGTCAACAAACAAATTTTAAATGAAGGTAGATAATGTAACACATTTTATGCCTAATAAATTTAAAATTATGTTTTTTTTTTTTTTAAATCTTATTTAAAAGAATGAATTGAATATATTAATTAGTTTTAAGCTTACTAATCTAATTTATTGTCATGAATTCGTCATTAACAAGTTAATTAAAATAATTAGGTGTAAAATGACTAGTAACTTCTACCTTCATTTTTAATTTGTTTGTTGACGAGCATTTTCAATCGAGTTTGGCTTTAGTATAGATGGCGCTACTCCAATTCCATATAAAATTAGCGTTTACTGTTTTCGATATCGACGCAGTAAAATCTTACACTAGGCACACTGTTTATTCCGAAAATCAGAACCTCTCTGAGGCTGTGATTCACTGCATACTCGTGACTTGCGTTGGACAAACTGTGGTGCAGCTAAAAGTTAACTTTCTGGTACAAAAATTACAGCGACATATACCATTTGATCAAAAGGCGCAAGGGCAGACCCTTGACTCCACGAAGTAGCCGCCAGCACATTGTCCTTCTTGCCTTCCTCTGCGAAACTTTGACTAGGAGTAACTTCACCATAATTTTCCCCGTCAACATACAGTGATATCCCGTCTGAAATATTAATTGTAACAAGCGACTTAGTAAGTAAGACTTGAGCGACTGGATCTACTATTAGACATTCTAGGTCAGACCATGAGGCTTTTTCTTCTTCCAATAAATTCTTAGTAACAACCCTGACTTTGGTATGAATTAGTATCAGATTTCTGAGCTTCTGAAAGCACGAAAAGCCATGTATTCCGTCCAATATCTCTAGCAAGTGATTGTTGGGCCCCTCTAAAATGACGCGGTGGTTATAAGTAAATAGGTCCTCTAGTTGACACTGCGTAGGCGCTTGCCTAATGTTTATTACGAGTGTGGATATTGTCCTACTTCTAACTAGTTCGCTTGCTTCCATCTTAAATTGCATCATCACTTACCATTAGGTGTGATTGCAGACAAGGGCTAACTTGTAGTGGATAAAAAATAAGTTACCTGGTTTCCATATTAAAGTGTAGTTATGAAAAGCTTTACTCCAGTGGTCTGAGCCATTTTTCTCCTTTATGTACTGCGATCTGAAACAAAAAGGTCATATCTAGTTCAGTTTAATAACTGATTACTACTTCATAATCTATAAAAACCCAGCCCAGTGCCAGTCGGACTAGCGCACGATAGCGCAGGATTCCGTATGTTTGACTAGGAAAACAATTGAGCATTTTGTGAATATTTCAAGTTCCTAGCTTTTAACATTTATTGATATTGAGCAAAAGTAGGAGAAAAAGAAAAAAGAGGTTTTTTTTGTATTAGATTATTTGTTAATTGTCATAGCGTATATCGGTTCTGAGATACAGCCTGGAGACAGACCGCGAAGTCTTAGTAATAGGGACCTATTTTCTCCTTTGAGTACGGAACCCTAAAAATAAGTTAAATAACGAACTCAAGCCTGATCCTTGAGTCATCAAAGCATTTTTGGGTTGGATAAACATATCCTTAAGAAGCCAGCAATGCATATGTGTCATTGCTGGTGTTGCAAATATTTATAGGCGGCGGTAATCACTTAAAATCTGGTGAGGTTAAACTCTGAAGCTACCAGTCGGTTTAAAGCTACAAGTGATATTTTTTTATGTGCAATAAGCTCGTGCTTGACCACTATTTCACCTGATGGTAAGTTTACATGCCGTCCAAGGTGAGATGCGCTTGCTTAGAAAATGCCTATTTACTCTTGTTTTTTTAACCCATGAAAAAAAACGGAGGAGGTTCTCAATTCGACACGTATATATATACTTTTTATTATGTTAGACCACGCATAGCTTTTTACCGAGTTTTCCGATTTTGATAATTCTTTTTTATTAGAAAGGGCACTCTGCCAAGATGTCATCATGTTAGGATCTAATGAAATATCCTGGGGAAATTGAAGGAACTCTTCAAATTTTATAGGCACACTTGCAGCGATTTCGGTTTTTGTGTAAGTATCGGTAGCTTTTTGGCTACAAGTGCCGTATAATATACTATGACAGTATAGTAAGAGTACGTTACGTGGCGATAAATCACTAAAAAGTAACAAATAAAATTTTTTAACAAGAAATAGAACAGACTCAAAACGCACTAAAAAGTAAAAAATAACTGTGTCATTTAGTTCCATAGTTCCATTAATTTACTTAAGCATATCTAGGAGTCGGTGCGGACGTTTATTGGAAGGGAATTCCATACACTATGCGTATAATAAATGATGACGCAAAACGAACGGGAACTACGCAGATGAAGCTTAGTCTAACATAAACTTTGAAATAGAAAAACGGATAGATCAAAGTTAAAAATCAGTTTGGTCATACTTACCTAAATGGGGGTAGATCATTTAATATAGGCCCTCCATACAATTTCTTAGACTCGTCCACATTACCCTTGACAAGAGCAACTCTTAATAATCCGGACGCGTAGTTTTGGTTTCCGTAGACATTATCTCGAGGCTCTAGCTGCAGTTCTGTTAAAGATGCACACTATCTGGTAAAAAATCTTACAATTTTTCCAATATTTAGAAAGTATGATTGATGAAATTGATTGTTGAAAATATATATACACATGTAGGTGTAATTATTTGAAGAACTGTGAGATTTCGTAGCTTAATGAAATGAAAATTTCGTTTTTGTCTGGACATTTATTCAGCTGCGCATACGATTATTTTTTAGTTCCCAAGTTTAAATCTAGCTCTAATGATTTTGAAGCAGAATTATACATCCGCTATTAGAGTGATCATTATCAGCCTATGAACGACCTAATTCAGGGCCAGCCCTCCCTCCTTGTAAGAGGATATAGGTCACACTTAGAAATTTACTAACTTTGAGCTTAGACCTTGTCGGGTTCTAACACTGTGTACCTATACATTGAGGTAAGTTTTATAAATACTTATTTGCAGTGCATGATTCAGAGCTGTGGAATGCACTTCCCGTAGGCGTACGTGATTTTGAATCGCTTTAAATATTTAAGAAGGTCGTTAAATCTTATTGTTTTAATCGTCAAAGACGACTGTATCATACGTACTGTATTTTTCCCCTATGAAATGTTAATGTATAGATATTAGTTTATTTTATATTGTAATATAGTAAACTTATTGTAGGTAAGGTTTAGTCAGGTTTATGTATTAGTGTGTAATTATTTGAATGTATATTTTATAGGTACATCACCTGCAGTCCCTTATTTTATAGTTTTTCTAAGCCTAAGGCTGCCTAGCAGAGATCGAAGCGATAGGGCCGCCTTTTTGTCCTACTTTTATTTTATGACTTTCTTCTGTACTATATTTTTATTGTGTATGTGGATTACAAGTGTTAGCATTTTAAAATATTAGAATTGTTACCATAGACGATATTGTTTATGGTAACGTAAGATAATGTCTG